>JAVVLW010000350.1:0-25000 GCA_034401795.1 Chaetoderma sp. LZ-2023a
CAGCGAAGAGCAACTAAAATGATACCCTCAATAAGAAATTATACTTATTTAGACTGGTTAAAATATCTGAATCTACCATCTCTCTATTACCGTCGATCACGTGGGGATATGATTCAAACTTACAAATACATTCATGGCCTTTATCATGTTCAGTGCCCATTCTTGGAGATAGACAAACAAAGCATCACACGGGGACATAATTTTAAACTCACTAAGAGCCGAAGTAACAAACTAATTAGGCAGAACATTTTTGCAAACCGAATTACGAATAGTTGGAATAGCTTACCAAATGAAGTAGTTAGTTCCGTAAGCCTAAATATCTTCAAAAATAAACTGGATTTATTTTGGTCAGATTTTTTGGATACACATGAGCCAGTACACAATCATTATCTTTCCTTTACCTCGAAACAAATTAACTAAGCAATTAGCATAATGTAGTCGCCATCTATCTACAGGCATTTTGCCTATAAGGGTAGTATATGATAAGTAAGTATAAGTAAGTATTATGACAGGCACGTTACTGAAAATTTCTTTACAAACAACATTGCGGACACAAGAGGGAAAAATTATAAAATGTATAATAACCACACTAGACTTGATATTAGGAAGTACTCATATGTGAACCATGTCACCGATATATGGAATAATCTTCCTTATGATGTAGTAAACGCAGCAAGCCTAAAGTGCCTTGAAGGTAGACTTGATCTGTACCGGAAAGATATCAGAAATGAAATATGACTACAATGCAGATTACAAGTTCTAATCAAGAGCAAGAGCAACATGACATGTTTGATTGAGTATTCAAAGCTGAAGAAGGATTGGGTGTGGTAGATTTTGTAAGCCGCGCCAATCATTCAATTATTGTATTTATTTGAAATGTATTGTAAAGGGGAAACAATTAATTAAATGAAATATAAATCCTGCTGCTGGACCAAGTGGATTGGGCATGACATCACACCAGTCCACATTGTGATAGCATAGTAGTAAGGCTTTGGGTGTGGTACTTGCGCCAAACTAATTTTAACAATTGTGTATATCTTAATATAATAAAAGTAGCTGCTGTGATAGCCAATAAACAAATTGATAGGTAGCCCTGTATTATTGCTGTTGTCGATTATTGTAATTAAACTACACTTTGACACATGTAGACATCCACACATAAATGTGGAAAACCGTATTTATGTTTTAAGAGAGATGTCTGTATATATATATATAACATACACTAGTCACATGCTTTGTGTTTAAATAAAGGTGGGATCTGCATGTATAATTGTATATATGTAGATATAGATAGGGTAACAGTTAGAGGAATGCAAACACAAAACATTCTGAAAGTTGAACTACTAAATGATATTTTAAATTAAAGTTTACAAATATCAGACACAAACCAGGAGCAGAACATAAAGGCATTTATGCCTGTGTTCTGACATCTACTTAACTTAACTTAACAGTAGAAGTGGAAATCGTATTCTAAATGGTCTAATAGAATGACAGACAGCCATGATATCAACTTCAGCCAAATCACAGAGCTGGTTCATGTACATACAGTCTGTACTTCATCAATATGAGCTCCCGAATTTATCCAATGTTAAAGTCTTAGCTTTCAATAAGCAATGCTGGAAACGGCTCAGCAAGTCTGCAGTAGGCAAATTCTGGTCAGAATGTCTCCTTCAACAGTGTAGTACCAAAAGTGCATTGGAGCATTGTAATTTTCCATGCCTGGCTATCGGCAAAACTCATCAAGTGATCTCTACTATGTAAAGCAATGTTAAAGATGTATGTAGATGTAGTATCAAGGCCAGATTCTTAACCGAAACATATCTGGTTTAAACTAAACTTTCACGATTTAATCAGAGTCAGACAAACCCACTATGCATGCCACAAGGAAGTGTCCTGGACCTATTCTCTTGTATTGTATTTACCGCCTCTCAGATTTGACCTTCAGGCAAACCCCCAATGTTGGGGAGATTTAACCAAAGCCAGACAAACACACTATGCGTGCCACAAGGAAGTGTCTTGGACCTATTCTCTTGTCTTGTATTGTACTTACCACCTCTCAGATTTGACCTTCTGGTGAACCTCCAAAGTTGGGGTGATATTAGCAGGCTGCCAGCTATGCCCTCACTGACATCCAATCTGGCTATGCCACGCCACCTGTACTTCTACTACTGTAAGCATCAGCTATGGCATCGCCATCTGTACTTCTACTACTGTAAGCGTCAGTTATGGTGTCATGGATACACTGATGGCGGAACTGACATCTGACATCTATTTATACTATCAGAGCTTATTCACAACTGAGCTCCTGATACAGGGCCTGACAATCAGCATGAGTTCATGTACGTTCCTCCATGGCACAGACACCACACGAGACAGGACTGATGGCGTGTACGTCCTCTCCGAAGGACGTGTCATTTGAATGATGTATGGAATTGCCCGGCTCTTTGGATTGAAATTCCAAGCATGTGTGACGCAATGGTTTTGCCAACCAAGCCAATGCGCCAATATCTCTTTCTGATATACATAAATGATATACAGACCTACTAACGTGCCACTGCAAAATATCTGCAGATGACCCAAAAGAATATGGCAACCCAGCTACCAGTAAGATCCAAGACAGAAGGAGTGACCTAATTCAACAAGAAGAAGAATTCATTCAAATAAATCAAAACTTTATTGACTGAATACATTTCTGCAGCCAGAATCCAGCGCAGCCATATATTCTTTTCTCAATCTAATACCTATTTAATCTATCCAAACCTTCTAAATATTTAATTTAAGGTCAGAGTTGTGAGGTCAGAAGTTTTCGTTCAACCATTGTGTTGTTTGGAATTAAGTTGCCTTAGCAACACAGTGTTCTACGTTGAAAAGTTGCTTCAAATTGTCATAAACAAGACAATTTCATTATAACTTTTAGAAAAAACCTAGTAACCTATCTGTTTTCTGTCAGAAAATTATTTTTGTATATTTTCATCTAATCGCTGGCACTGTGCAAATCAGTTGTCAGTTTGTGTTGTCACTGTGTAATTCATTTCTCTTTTGTTTGAAGGCAGTCATTATCAGGGCTGGGTTACACACCAATGAAGCTATACATTGGGAAAATAAACCAGTTATCGACCCTGACTGTTGACCCAATACAACTGGTCCAATACCCATGATAAGAACATAGTCCGAAAAAGTGTACTATCGAAACTTGAATGGGGCAAGAGATTCGGTGAGTGAAACTCTTATTACCAGTCAAATACAACATCATTATGGGGCTTCGTCTGCTATGTGCCTGGAAAGCCCACACAGTGGAGGGTCTCGGACCTGTGGCTATGCGACGAATGTGACAAGATACGAGTCGACGCACATTTTGCAGCACTGGCAAGAAATGCAGCAAAGGTTCTCGCAGAGCGGAGTAATGATATCAAAACCCCACAACAGACTGAAGTCCTCATATTATCCCCACCTGGAAGCAGTGTTAGCATTGCTGCAGCGGATACAGAACAGAATGAAGCTCCCATGACATCTCCCACTGAAAATGATGATGCTGTAACAGCAGGAGCCAGGTGTATGAATAGAGATGGCATTCACACAACAGACACAACTGTAAGCCGGGAAATTAGTGGCTCCTGCAGATCAGAGATATGCACAGAGACACCAAGTGGACCAAAATGCAGCTGTAAAGAAGACGACAACAGCCATATGATGTAGTGCTTCGACTGTAATGGCTGGACGCATTATACATGTACATCCTTACCCCCTTACATGCTTGCAGTCTTGACATCTTCAAATCGCAGGTATACGTGGCCAATGTGTGCAGTCATCTCTGACCCCATAACAGAGTTTCAGGCTTGGCACTTAAATAGGCACGATATTGTAAAAGACGTTAATACATCAACAACACCAGAAACAGACAAACTCAACAGACCTTTACAAAACTGTGGTACCAACCAAGAACCAGATACAAGAGCTTGATGGAACAATAACATCACACACAGGTTAAAGTTAACAGTGCAATCCGAGCAGATGATTCAAGAAATACAGTCCCACAGGAAGACATTGCCGAACTCGCTGTTCAATCTATCCTCACAATAGACCATGCAGGTGAAGATACTGAGGACAACAGCAGCTTAACATGGACCTCCAGTGACAGCATAATACGTGATAATGCCATGGATGAAAAGCAGTGTCCCAGATGAAATACCAGTGAGAATATTAAAGGAAGCTGCTAAAGAAATTAGTGCACCGCTATGCATAATTTTCAACAAGTCCCCAGATGAAGGCGTATCACCTGACATCTGGAAAATGGCACACAAAAGGCTCCAAAATGACCCAAGCAACTCCAAGCCAACCAGTCTCACCTTCAACCCTATGTATGGTCTTAGAGTCTTTGATACGAGACAGCATTGTGCATTTTCTGGAAACAGCCAATCTATTCAGCAAGTGCCAGCATGGATTCAGACACAATAGATCATTTAAAACTCAACTACCAGAATACCTCAACGATATAACAGCCAAACTTGACTCAAATGAACCTGTCAATGCAGTATGTTTATACTTCTCAAAAGCATTCGACACTGTACCACACCAATGACTCCAAACACAACTGAGAAGCTATTGTACTGGCGAAAATTTAGTAAGATGGATAGGATATATATACATTTGACAAGACAGAACTTACATAAACAATTCATAAATTCAGACATTATATAGCATTTAGTACTTCCTTATTATATTAATCCTTTGATCCTTGAATCCACATAAACAGTTTTTTATTTTCGAACAAAAAATATGTCAATTCGTAGACCAAATGAAGCCCACCCACCACACCCCCACCCCACTCCCCATCACTGCCTCCCCCCTCCCTCCACCCCAGAGAGTTCACCACTGGAATGACCGGCTCAGTTATCAAGCCAGTCATTTCAGTGGAAAATCTCCAGAAGTGGACCTCCCTCAGTCTGCGAACCAACATATATCAAGACCACTGCAGTAGCCAATTTTGGCAGGCTTGGGTGTGAAGGGGTAATCACTTAGGTTTTGCTTTTGTTTTTTAACTTTATAAATACTGATTTTTATAGTTTGTAATATGGATAGTAAATAAGGACAAGGCATTTACATAACAGACAATCACACAACATAGTCAGGCTCAATAATAGCTTAATACATGGATGTCTATACTTATGGATACAACAATAAATACTTATATTTTTTGTTTAATTTTGCTTATAATGATGATATACTGTTTACAGGATGCTGGCTGGTAGTAGTAGTAGTAGTAGTAGTAGTAGTAGTAGTAGTAGTAGTAGTAGTAGTAGTAGTAGTGGTAGTGGTAGTAGCGGTAGCGGTAGCGGTAGCGGTAGCGGTAGCGGTAGCGGTAGTAGTAGTAGTAGTAGTAGTAGTAGTAGTAGTAGTAGTAGTAGTAGTAGTAGTAGTAGTAGTAGTAGTAGTAGTAGTAGTAGTAGTAGTAGTTAACCATTCTCCAAAACAAGAAAAGAAGCATGTTATATAATTGGTAGAATACATTTTCTGTCAGGTACTTTAAACATATTTGGACCGAGAGACATCTCTGTCTTAGACAGCATGTCTTAGGATCAAATTATTCATGAAATATAAAACAGCATGTCTTACCTTGTTTTGGAGACAAATCAGGCCACTTGTGAGCTACACCGTATAAGTTAGTTAGCACTAGTATGTGACAATCAAGTTTTTGTTTTCTTGTCCGTGTGTATTGTTTATGCAGTTTATGTCTGCTTCCAGTGTTATGTTTGTGGATGTTAATATTGTTTGTAAAGAAGGGGGATATAGCCATGGGTAAAGTGTTGTGGTGGAAGTTTTAGCAAGAGTTAGCATTTGAGATTTTCCTATGTTGGTGAGTTTAAGTAATTTTTCTAGTTTGACCATGTTTTGGCCCTCTGCTGCCCTAGAAAATAGTTTGATGTTCTTTTTCTGGAGGCTTTGAATTTTAGATATTTTGTTTTTGTATGTGTTAATCCACAGCATTGCACTAATTGAGGTGTGGGAGGATCAAGGTGATGCACAGTGTTTTAACAGTGTCATGTGTCATATATGGTTTTAGTCTTTGGATGACACCAATTTCTCTTGTCACTTTTGCAGTATGTTTCAATTTGTTTGGCTAGTATTGGCTAATCGGTCCTTAAATCTGGATATTGTGTGCCTGGTTGTTCTGTACCATCATAATGCTTCGTTTATGTATGATTACTGTAGTAGTAGAAACACCCTACAGCTGCAATCAGTCCTTCTTCGCTTTTGCCCACTGTGTCTTGTCCTCAATCCTTAGCTTCCTCAGGTCCATTCTTGACTTGAGTGTACCGAGTCATGCTTCCTTGAGGTCACCTCATAGCATGCTTAGCCAATTTATGCAATGACGTCATCTCATGGCTTTGTATTTGCTGGCTCCAAGTGTGGCGAATTCCAAGACTCTCTGTGCTGGTGTCACTTCTGGCATCCTTAACACGTGGCCAAACATGGACCATCTTTGCTGGGCGACTTTTACAGACAGCGGCGACATATTACACATCTTGTATAGTGCATCATTGGAAATTATGCTGTCTGGCCATCAGTGTCCAGTGATGGTGCGTAGGTGTGCGCGATGGCAGGCATCGAGTTTGTCTAGAGCTGCCTTTGGAGCTGCCCAGCTGTTACAGTTATACAGCATCAAGGATACGTAGGTTGCATTGTATAAACGTAGCCTCTTTATCAAGGACATCTTTGATCTATGAATCCATAGCTTCCAGAAGGACTGGAAAGCTATGTTCCACATGACACAGCATGCAGAAATGTCAGCAGTACTGCAAAGCAGTGAGCCCAGCATTTTACTTTTTATCCATGGTTTACCACCACGAAGTGGGTGGTCACTTTCTATAGTTTCATGCTTTGTCGATAGGTATATGTGGGTGAACTGTTTTGGATTCATAGATAAAGAGATTCTTAATTTTTAGTTTGCTTGCAGTTATGGGGAAAAAGTCGTCAAGGGGTTTCTTTTCCTCGTCTATGAAGTCCACATCGTCAGCATATTCCATCTCTAGTGGCATGCCCAGAATTGACACTGGGGTGGTGGGGTGATCTTGTGGAACTTTCCCGCACAGATTTCAATGTGGCAGCAAGGTAGCAGGTGAAAAGCACCAGAGATAGACCATCTCCCTGTGGGGAGCCGATTGATGTCTCAAACGTTAAATATTCTTAAATAGCAACATATTTCACAAGCAACCATTCCTGTGCCGATAGACCCAGTATTGGCGTAAAGACTAACATAGTATAAGCTCAGATAATCTAGTTAGGATAGGAGCAACTCGATGCCGCTGCCAATATATGAAAATGGTAATTAGTTTTTAGGCCACTCTAGTTTATTACTTTTATTGTATTATATGTAAAAGCATGTGATGTGAAAAGCTACTGCCGACGCAGAAGCTAGTCTCAATTGTGCTTATCTCCGACCACACTAGGCCATACTAGACATTGTACTTCCTTCTTTCAGTTTAGATGGCTGACCCTTGAAATCGCCTGGGTTTCTTGACGTTCCCAAACAAAACAGAGAGCACTCAAAAGAGTAGTATCTTCATTGATACCTTTAGATTAGGATCGTTCTTAAAGCCAAAGTAGGAATTCACTGCAAAATAATAATAATAATAATAATAATAATAATAATAATAATAATATAACTGGCCCAAAGTAGTGAATCTTGGTCTATTCTTATACACTAAACCTAATGCAGGATAAACGTTAGCTTCTTATGGATCAGGTCTAAAATGACTTGATCTCGGCACAGCGACTAATAACAAAAGACGTGCATAAGAGACTAACTCTCCTGTGATGGGAACTATCGAGTGCCTTTATAGCAAAGGTAACAATAGTCTGCTATTCGCTTCTTTGGCCTCGCCGTAAGTAGATGCGGTGCTTTGAAACGCTTTTGTGTTTGTCCTTGTTATATGTGGTTGGTGTGTTGGACACAGGCTGGGAGTAACTCTTTTGTTCGGTCTGCTGTCATCACATCAGCATTGTACACACAGTCGGCTTAAGGCATTTGCTCTTACAGTCCAGTCCGATATGGAGGCTTGAGCTTGCTGGGTTAAGAAGGCATGCGCAATACACGTTCTTACGGACTCTATCAATCTGAGCTCTCGTTTCTGTGCCTACATGTGCTGGTCTATAGAACTAACCGGGGTATGGTTGCAGCATCTCAGACCCGGGTCAGTTCCTACCCGACTGAGCAATCCATGCTACACAGTTCACCTCAGAGGACAACAGTACAATGACTGGCATTAGCATTATGGGAATGGTTTTATACAGAGTATTGAGTGGAGGCGACAACAAGAGAATCCCAAGTAATGGCGCCTGCAGATATCAAAGTAAATTGGCAGCTCAGAAGAAGACGATCGCTACTGAATTAAAAAAAATATTTTCTAATCGTATTGCTTCAGGATACCTCTAAGGCCACTGTGGAGTCGAAACTACTGAGTCAAAGATATAATCTGTATGGTAGTCATACACAAATCGTGCTGCAAACACAAACTACCCGTTGTGCAATTCTGAAGCTGAAATTACAGTATACCTGTTATGGTGTCCAAGTCTCGAGTCATCGCGAATGCCATTCATAAAGAAGATTGAAAACATACTTGTAGCAGAGCACCATCTCACTCTGAAAGATCATTCGAATGAAGAGTCTACAAAACATATTCTTGACACAATGCATGCTTTTCCTATAACAAATCCATTATTAGCATCTGTGGATTAATTTACACACAAGCAACACCACAGATAAACTTGTATCCTGACTGGCACGTCCCTGTATATACTAGCCCAACCGAGAGGACATGGTATTACACTGAAACATCAACAAAAGAAAGCTCTGTGTGTCACAGTGGATGGCCGGCTCTCATTCGGGGATCAGATAAGTGAGAAGGGCAACAAGGCAACAAAAATAATGGGGCTGATTCGGTGGACATTCGTGCACCTAGACATGGAGAATTTCTTATGGCTGTACAAAGGATTAATTAGACCACACCTTGAATATGATAATGCAGTGTGGAATCCACTGCGAAAAAAGACATTGTTACAGTGGAGAATGTCCAAAGAAGAGCCGCAAAGCTGATACCAGAGTTAAGGGACCTTATAGCTATGAAGAGCGTCTGGAGAAACTGAGGCTACCAACATTAACTTACCACAGACTGAGAGGCTACATGATAGAGAGCTTTAAAATGCTGCAGGGTGTTATGACAGAGATGTTGGTCCAGGGATAACACTCAGGGAGTCAACAACAAGGGGGTATCACTTGAAAATCTTCAAGATAGGAGCAAGGACTTGTCTGAGACAGAACAGGTTCTGCATACGGATTGCAGAGACAAGGAACAGCTAGCCTACCTGAATCAGTAGTGAGTGCTTCAACAGTAAAAGCGTTCAAATCGTGGCTGAACAGACACTGGAGGCAGCCAAAAGAGGGGGTACCAGTTTGATGCAGAACTCAGTATCTATGCCTCAAGCCACAGTGCATCAGTTATGTTAGAGAATTGTGATGTCGTGGATCTGGACACATAGGACAAACCTTTTGAGCCAGTAATCACATGGGGTTACATGATGTAGAAGGACAAAACGACTAGAATCTTTACCTTTAAACTCCTCTGATAGCATTCCCATATGGGCCCATATTGGGTGAGTCTGGCTATCTGGGCAATGGAATGCCCAGATGGAGCCTATATTGGCCCCCATATAGGTTATTAAAATCTAGATTTAAATTCAGGGTTTACCCAGATGTGCCCTACAAGTGGAGGTGAGTATAGAGGCTAAGTAATAGCCCGAGTCCACAGTCAAATCCTAAGAAGTCTTAAGGAGATAATTAAATCTTGCCCATATGGTTCCCATATGGGACGTGAGTGTAGAAATGGCATTGACCCTATATCTTAAGAAGATAATTAAATCTTGTCCATATGGTTCCCATTTGGGTCGTGGCTGTAGAAACGGCATGGTCCCCATATTGGAAGAATATTGGGCCCATGTGGGACCCTTATGGGAATGTTATCAGGGTCTACATCAGCTAAAGGAAAGGATCAGGGAACTAACATATGTTCTTGAATGACAGCTTTATATAATAATCAACCCATAGCCCCAGTAAAAACAGAAATAAATCAGAATAATTAGAAAGAAGCGGCTAAATACCATTTATGTCACTCTGGCGTGAACCAATTAGTGATGCACCTGGACCTGTGTCATATACGCTGAATTGTATTCGCCTTAAGCTGATTAGCCACTATGACCTATAGGTAAAATACTGTCTATTTTGAAAACAATTTGACTGAAAGCCGTTGTTTTCAGATACATTCAGTTACACGAATTTCAAAATATTTAGTAGGCATCATATTGCGACCTTGGAAACCAGCAGTGTATTTTTAAATCAGTTTGAGAGAAACTTTTTGCTTCCACCAGAAAAAGTGACTTTCAAATCTAATGTTTTCAAAAGGATCAATGCTGAAATAGCAGTAGTGAGTTAGGCTCTACATCGGCGCCTATAGAGAATACTATTCATAACGCTTACAAAATTATATTCAGTGTGTGCTTTCATTATATTCAGCTAGGCCTATGCGGTATACCTGCACACACAGTTGATACACTGTGGTGTGCGAATTGAAGAAGCAGCGACGTCACTAATTGGCTCCAAGTTAAGCGCTCCTCGGCCAGAAGACGTGATATGAAAACTGGTAACATTAAATTTACAATCATCGTGATCATCATCATCCACATTTCACACCTTAGCTCATCATGGTGCCAAAGATTAATGTCGATGGGATAAAAGACAAGGTTTATGAGATCATTACTGAGGATGAAGATCTGATTACAAAAATTTCATAGCGCATTAGTAAAAACAGAACAAAATCAATAATAGCGAATCCAGATCTGCTAAAACCATTGTTCAAATCCATAATATCCGAGATCAAACAAGAGGTGTATGAGGGCCTCTGCAGTGATCTTGACTCAATCAAAAATGAAATGTCAACCATGAAGGAGCAGATCAGTTCTCTACAACAGGTCAACGAATGACTTGAGCCTGGCTAGATGCTCAAGAGCAGTATTCCCGGAGAACATGTCTCCTTTTGCATGGGGTCCCAGAAACTAATGGTGAACATACTGATGATATAGTGGTCAATATAATTGATGAGAAACGTCGCAATCATGTCAAAATCAATCAAATGGACCATTGTAAAAGCCACTGAATCAGCCAAAAAAACTGGCAATTGCACAAGTAAGCAGATGAGTACAACATAGGCCTATAATACTCCATCTAACAACATATACACCTGTGCAAAAGTTAAGCACCACCCTATTTTTACGCACATGCGAGGGTATATTCATGTGCTATGAAGAAAGCAATAGCATAAACATTTATGTACCCATCCATCTTAGTGCAAGAGGTAATAATGCAACTAGAGGAATGCTGATTATGATGGTGGGGAAACACTGTATGTTTTTGTTTGAACTTGAAAAGGAGGCCTGAATATGGTTACGTTGACACAACTGACAACTATTGCCCTACAGTTGACACACGTGGCTAGATTGTCATTAATGGTGTCTGAAAACGAAGTTTAACATCTGTGCACGAGTTTGAGACTGTCATTATTAATACCGGGTATATCCACCTTGTGCCTGGATGACGGCAACCGTCTGATACGCCATTGTGGTATTCGTTGCCATTCAAGATGGAGTGCGTCTGTTAATTCCTGTAGGATCCCTCCTTCTCACCATGTTTCCCAGAATGTCCCAGATATGCTCAATAGGGTTCATGTCAGGGCTCCTTGCTGGCCATGGTAGGGTTTCGATGGCATTCTGGCGGAGGTATTCATGCACAGCTCTAGCACGATGTGGTCGGGCGTTGTCATCCATGAATATAGGGTGGGTTCCAGGTGCATGATTTACAAAATGAGGGACCACAACTCTATCCAGTATGGAATCTTGATATCGTTGTCCATTTAGTGTTCCAGGTACAGTCAACAGAACCAGCTTACAATCAAATGAGATGCACCCCCATATCATAACGGAACCTCCACCAAATGGAACTTCTTCCATGATGTTACGTTGGTCGTACGCCATGCGTCTGGACCTCCATACACGAGTTCGACCATCTGTGGCATGAAGCAGGAACCGACTTTCATCGGACCAGTGTACCCGTCTCCAGGATCTCATGTTCCAGTGTCTTCTTTCGTTGCACCACCTCAGACGCTCCTCTTTGTGGTGTGCAGTGAGGAGAGGACGTCTGACAGGTCTCCTAGCTTTCATGCCAGCAGCATACAGTCTCCTTTTGACGGTAGACATTGACACTCTATTGTGCGTTTCCCATTGCTGGCTGAGCACTCTGCTGTTGGTGAATGGAGATCTCCTAACAAGGCGTACTAGGGCTCGATCATCACGGGCAGTAGTCTTCTTCGGTCTTCCAGATCTAGGCCTGTCCTTCACCTCGTTAGTTTGCCCATGTTTTGCAATCAAACGACTGATTACAGTATGGTTAATGTTCAGCTGTCTGCCAATCTCTCTGCATGACATACCAGTGGTATGCATGCCTATGATTTGCCATTTCACACGATCACTTAACCTTCGTCTTGCCATAGCGGTTCACAATCAAGAGCTAATTCTCTCTGTACAAATAAACCACGGTCATGAACACAAAATTCCTAATCTTGTCGCCTAAATCTGTATGTAATGTTCTACACCTCAAACTGGACTTTTACATAACTGAACACGTGTGCTGTTTCCCACCACGCACGGACATCAAGCGGCGTGAAGTCATGCATGCATGTGCATTTCGTACTTGGAATTATGTCAGCTAACGCGGGGACAAAAAGTATGGCAGCCTAGTTGTACCATCATGTTTCTACGTGCTATTGTTTTTGCTGGTGCTTAACTTTTGCACAGGTGTATATAATAAAAGACATGAGATTTTTCAGAAGAAAAACGTTCCTAAAAACACTGGCCTAGTTATCACGGGGAGCCTAACCACCAGAAGATTGAAGCTGCTGAAAGAGACTCAGAAACACACTAATATTGAAAATGCCTGGACAACAGATGGGCGTGTGACGTGTGCGAACAAATCGGGTCATAAGTTGCAAATTCACACAATAAGCGATCCATCAAAAATCCAATAACCCTCAAATGACTATAACATAGATAATATTCCCCACTAAATCTATAAGTATATGTATCATATGTATGTTTGTATGTAGATATACGTACGTATCTATCTATGTATGTATGGATGTACTAGGCTTGCATGACTACGTGATTAAATCGAAAACCACGATTATCTTATTTAAATCGTGAATCTATATGAATAAAAATTAAATAACCAAATAATCTTGACTAACATCTATTGACATTTTGGTCAGGGAACATATGTCCAGGAGGGATCTATTTTTTTAGGATGTATCCCTGGAATGAGTGGAACGAGCCTCTGGCCAGGCATTCCGGTGATGAATTTTTCAAAAATAGTATCTTGACCTGCAAATGGACATCTACCAACACTATTGCAGCTCTGTTGTCATGTCAAGGTAATTTGTACACAGGATGATTCTAAGTCGAGTAATCACGATTATTAGTCATGTAAACCCAGATTTTTCTTAATTGATCAATGGAGATCACCCAAACAGGAATCGTGCGGGGTTGGTATATCTGTATACGTACATGAGTGTAAATACTGAATAATAATTGTTCTCTAAATAGCCATGCACATATACTTCTATTATAGGTCAACAAGATGCTGTATCACTTCGAAATAATTAGCTTATACATTATAAACACATGCTTTATTTTTATTGGAAAACTGCTAAAGCTAACAATATACATTCTTTTTCGTTTCATTTTATTATTTCAGCTTTACTTGTGACTGACATTGCTAACCAAACATTCAACTGACGGTTTTTGGTCAAGATAGCCCAGCATATCAAACAGATTACTAATAACTGCCAAGTAGCTGATATTCATGGAACGCATCATGATAGGAGTAATGGGTTGATTGTGTTTAATCTAACTGGCTGAGGGTGTTAGTCCCATGTCTAACAGATAAAACTGGTGGGGCAGGTAGTGGAGAGGCTCCACATACCACTAGCAATAAATTTTAATCCACGATAAGTGAGCTGGCCCATGGTGAATCTTTTGAGACTGTGTAGACTGGAAGCTCCTGCTTTAACTAATGCAGCAGCGGCTTTCAGGCTGGCGAGTCCCAACATATCCAAGGCATTGCATAGATAAGGAAAATAAAGGAACGGGCCAGAGGGGTCAAAAGTGTCTGTCAAACCTAATCCTTTTTCTAACCTGGCAGCCAGATCTCATATTTACTCTGTACCTGCAGTGGGCGATTACTGCCAGTATGAGTCAATCCCACCTTACCTATTCCAATTCTGCGTCAATGCTTTTTTATTATTTCAAGCATTTTATCAATCTATATTTACCATAAGAAACTCGGCTCAAATACTAGCTGACTTATTACTGTTGTTATTAATATTATTATTATTAGCAAGTTATTATGTGATGCGACTGTGTCGGTTTGTCGGCTCACCTACATGTATGATCTGTATGGCAGTCAAAAAAGCTTTGTCCGGGCTATATGTCATCTTCCTAGTGGACATATTCGGTACAGACGAAGTCCTATGATTTCGCTTCTTCCATAACCCTAGCCCTTGTGACTATGATGGCAGGTTTATCAATTTTCAAAATAAAGCAGAGAAACTGGTGCTACATTCTCTAGGCAGGCTTGGTGCAAGATGTTGCAGTCATAAACAGCAACATCGTCCACCAAAATTGCTGAATATTGTGCGCCGGTCTCTCTGCTTTAGACATAATAGAAGATGGAATATTGCCATCAGAGTGGTAGGTGTTAACAAGTTTAGGAGAGCTATACCACACTGAAAAGCATGAAATGAACCAAAATAGATGGTCCCTATCAGATCTCAATTAGCTTGAACGGTCATCTGATATTCCTTTTCTCAGTGGACATATCAGATGACGACAGTCTACTACAAAAATGTAGAACCCTCTAAGATAATCATGACAAAATGGTACAAAAAACATAAGTTGTACCGTCCTGTGTGTACACCTATACAGGCGTTATTATTATATTACAGATGTTTGTATCAGCTGTCACTTTATATATTGTAATTATGTCTTGTTTTATGTGTAGGAGGTCCATCGATTCATAGGCTCTGCCTTTAATGGACTGCCCAACTGTGATGTATGTTTACTATATATTAAGCATGAAATAAATAATTTTGAATCTTTGAATTTAGTAAATTCTTTTTCTCAAATAATCCTGATTCATTTCCATTTTTTACCGATGGTAGTTTATTCAATAGGGAACGCCAGTGAGCGGCCAAAGGCCATGAGTAAGCGAGTTGCATAGATGGCGGGTGTACGTATGCGAAAATGAATATATTACCTTAAAAATATATTATACTAAGGAATTGAAAAAGTTGTTACGAAACCCTGGATGTAAATGAAATGGGGGGGGGGGGGGGGTAACTCGATATGCAAGATCGGCGTGCATACAAGCAAAGTGCTAATAACTGCATATACAGCATGCTTACATGTACAAATAATAAGAAAGATACCACTAAAAAGATTTTGAAGTCATTTTAAGCTTTCAAGCAAGAACTAGCGCTTTCCTCATCGGGCATATAGAAAATCTGGGATCTTCTGAAGTCAGTCCAGATTCCGGAATTGTAATGGCTGTATAAATATCCTTAAAAATCGAGTACTAAATTGACTGCAATCGTTAATAAGCTTACCGACCGAAGTTATGTGTATGGACAGTTTGGTCATTACAAATACATATATAATACTAACAATATGAGAACGCTATGAACAGGCGATATGCAAACTGATACATAACTTCATGGAGTAATGCTCCATGTGTGATGTCATAATGTGTTATGACGTAGTGGTTGAAGAGGTTAGTCCATCAAAAAGACAATGTTGACCTCTATTATTCCCGCTGCTAATAATAAAAAAGCTAGTATAATGCTCACACATATGTTTTTCCATCAGCCACTCTCACTGTCAAACTAGCTTCTGTCTGTACGCCTAATTAATTCACAGCAAAATTGTTGAAAATAAAATTGTCAAAATTTTATTAAATGCTTAATTTACAAATGGGCCTAGATGTAATGAAACGAACTAAATCTTAACACTTGGCGATTTCATTGAATTACCCCTTTAAGCTTTAAAAAATTTCTCTCAAAGAAAATCTCAATTTGCAGTCAAAGAGAAGACTATCCCTGAAGATTTACTACTGGAATGATTGGCTCGGTTAACGAGCCAGTCATTCCAGTTGAAAATCTTCAAAAACAGTCTTTTCCCAGTCTGAAAATGGACTCTTCTCAAGACCACTGCAGAGGCCGGTTTCTTTGGCTGATATAAGTGTTAAAGTGTTAGAGACATGACTCCCTAATTCAACTTCGCAATTGAAAACTATATAATAATAATTTGATCGGAATGAAATCATCATAGCCTAAATGTTAAGCTTTATTTCGCCTGAACATTACATTGAGGTACACAAATTAAGTTTCTAAAAGTGCACAATTAGGCCTCAAACAATTTTATTTTCACTCATTTTGCTGTGAATATGCACCTTTAATGCCCATGCATTGTGTAATTTTGAATAGGCCCTACTCCCGTATCATATTTTCGTGAGTTCCCTATTCTTGCAGCAATGTGATTTTTGGCTCTAGGTCTTTAATTTAGCCCTGCATAAAAACCAACACCACCTACCGGTTGCTTCATTACATTGAGGTACGCAAATTAAGCCTATAAAAGTGCACAATTATCCCTAAAACAATTTTATTTTCACGGATTTTACTGTGAATATGTACCTAATTTCATGTCCATGCATTGTGTAATTTAGAAAACTCCTGTATCATATTCTTGCGGGTTCCATATTCTCGCGATAATGTAACTTTTGGCCATAGGCCTTTCGCCCTACATAAAGACCTACTGGTGGCTTTCCATGCTGACACTGTAACGAGGAAGTGAACGATGATCGTAAAATGCATCTTGTATCTTGTATTAATTCTTAACTTCATTTGCCTAATACTTTGGAGCCTATTTTAACCAGGCATGTTTAAATCTTAAGTCACATCCTATCAATATATAACCCTGGCTAAGAATAAATAATGCACCTAAAATAGCACATTTCCCAGGACTTTACATATTTAGTAGAAATTTATGGACTTGTATTTAACTTATTTTATTTATGTTGCACATTGAGCACAGGGTTATTTAGTTATTTACACCAATTTTTCTTAGATCATTGGTATACATGCAGACGTCAACATTAGACTTCACTAGGTTATGTAGGCCACAAAATGCAAATGTAGAAACGTTAAGGTCATATACATGCATAAATTAGTGGCTCTGTGTGTAATTTGTCCTTAATATGAATTTAATTCATATAACCTGTAGAATTCAGCGGCTTACTGTTTCCAATAAATTATATGTTATATAACTGTTAAATCGTTAATAGCTGATAACCTAAAATTGTGTTATTCTTAAGTTTTAATAAGGGGCAAGTGGAAGTGGATTATTAAAGTTTTGAGATCATCAGTTCTGTACAATGTTACTGTCAGGCTTTAATTTAGTCTGTGAAGTGTTAGTGCAATATGATCTCTAACTATAAAGTGTTAGCATGATGAATTTCCATACATTAACGATACCGTGTTAGTATGCTGACATTATAAACACCAAGAGATAATATCAGAATAGTTACTGTGTATAAGTCATACACAATAGTAACATGTTAGTAGCCATATCTAGCTTACACTCTATTTATATTGTCATGACTAGTAGTATTTTTGGATAGCTCTATACGTATGTCTATGGGAAAAGTTTATTGAGCGAGTCAAGATGGGTACTAATAACAACTGTCTGATCATTGTATACGATATCTCAATGGTGTTAATAATCATCCTATTGGCTGGATAATGTATTGGATATTGTATATGCTTTAAATATTTAGCACCCACAGAAACATGGTGAGCCACACATCTGGAACTCACAAGAATAGGCTGTATAAAACTTCTAGTTGACTGAAACACTTCGTCTGCTAATTTATTTGCGTCAGCAACATCATCAAGTCGCGTTATCAGTGACTCCTTCTCATGGCTGGACTCCCATTTCTAGCTAAGCTCCATCCACGCTTTGCCCATGTTCAGATCGATCGAGCCCATCCATAACCAGAATCTCAATATCAAGGTAACTATTATACAGCCTTGCGTTCAATAGGGAAAACGTTCAAAACGTTTGCTAAATCTGCAAACTATTGCCAATCTGGTGTTTTCGCATTAATTACATCACATAATATACACACAGGGAAGCCGATTGTGCATACGCAGAGCACCTGAGATGTTTTCCCTACTCAACGCAAGACAGGTAGGTTGTTGGTTATGGCAGCAACAACGCCCAGTTGAAATTACTATCAAAAGTTCCAACAGAATGTTTATTAAATAGTAAATCCTTCAAGGACATATGTACAATTCCTACACTTGACAGAATAATCGAGCATCATGACAGAGTATATCTGTCAATTATGATTGTCACGCCAGCCTACATACATGTGACGCAATTTATTATGACTTTATTATGACTTCATACACTTGATCAACAGATTGGATTCGCCCATTTTAGGGGGTTCCCAATCACACGACGACGTACAAACAAACTATACTACATATAGTATAAGAGAATCACGATTTTGACTGATTTTCAAATAATTAATAGTGTGTTTTTGAAGCCTGTTAACCCGGAAAACATCCTTGATATTTTCTGTTCTGATTATGTTGGGCTACAGCAGATGATCTTTGTTTACAGCCAGAATATAATTATCCGCTCTGAATTACGACCGCTTACCCTTGAGTTTTCCAGATCTGATATAAAAACTGTCACCTTCACAAAACCGCAATCTATTGTGTGGACAATTCGAGAAACATGACTCACATTAACATACCAACACCATTTCAGAGAAGGAAGATGAATTTAATTTATTGTCTTATCAATTGTTGTAAAAACATCAAGAACATAGAACACCATTATAAGAATTAATCAGGCCTATATCTGTATCCGGGGCTGTAAGGAATAGGAACCACCATAGCAGTTAAAAGAATGATTCATTGCCATTTAATTTAATTGTTTACATTGTGTTCTGATAAGGGATAATGGAATTCATTGTAGACATATAGATACTTGTTCAGGATAGATTGCTGCAATTTTCAATGAAATTGGTAGCATAGCAGTACAATGAAAATAGATTGTGAGTAGTTACTAGTATATAAGAACTCGTTCCATGTCCCTACTTCTGTTCTATTATGTAATTCCCGTCCATCATATACATCATACATGTAGATCCCCCAGGCAAACCTCCCACTGGGATTAAAGCAGCACAGTGATATGATAGACCTCACATGGGATAGGTGAAGAACTCGATGACCTCATGTCATCCACATGGATATGGGGTGGTGTAGCTCGCGGGGGTACGTGCTGGTCTGCTGATAGATATCCGCCCATCGCACCGCAAGTGCGCGATGATCGGGATGGCTGGTTAGCTATGGATCTCGGAGTTGCGGATCACATATGACGTTCTCCGCAGTGTACAAAAACCAACTTCTAGAGCCGGCGGAACACTGATGTTCCAGTGGGGCATGGTCTCCACAGGTTAGCTCCACAAGCTGACTCCTCCAGGCAGGGTAGATATGGTACACACTCAGGACAGTGAAACAGAGCAGTGAAGTGACATCTATTAGATAGTCTCTGTAACTAAATCACAATTTAGGCGGAAGTGAGAAAGTTTTCCATCCGGCGACGGAAGTAGTAAAGTTGCCCATTAACAGAGAGGGCGGTATATAATGTTAAGCAGTTACATACTTGGCACATGGTGTGGGATGCGTCGCATAGCTCTTGCAGCACACCTAGCAAAGTCCACCAGACTGTGGTCCAGAAGTTGATTAAAACACACACGACATGAAATGCAGAATTTAGTGTCCACTTTTCTGCGTGGTTGGCCGATTCGGTGAGTCGTCCACCAAGAATCACTGAAGCTCTACATCGCGTAGGATTACATTCCGGGCCCACACGGCCCCTCCCGCAGAAGTTGTGTTAGGAAAGTCCGGATGCGGACGGTCTAACTTTAAACTAGTTTATTACTCCAGTATCCAAAATTCCGTGGAAGCTGAGGACGTCCTACCACCGCGGATGTGTTGGGTTCCGTAAGACACCGGTAGAAGTGAGAATCACTGGTAGGTCAGCAGGTTACATCCATCATCCTGGTGGTCCAGTCGTCCTGGGCGGCTCTTGATCCTCGATTTTTCACCCCTTTTATACTCGCTGTGACGTCAGAGCTGGGCACCTCAACCAATTTTCGGCCGAGCGCAAGCCAATCAGCATGCTGGTATACTAGTGACATATCGACCACGTGTACAAATCACTCTGTATTTAGTTTAATATATACACGCGATTATGACGCTATGGCAATATTCTAAGTATAATTTAGCGGGGAGCTTCGACGATAACTCAGCCACTTCTGGGCCGATTCTAAAATGATCTACAGTTTATGCTCGTTGAATTCTGGTCATAATCGGTACCAAGAACAACGAGAACAGATAAATTATAAACATATACGAGTACCTACTCAGTTCACTATAGGTATGCACTCGCTTCCAATCCCGAGATGTGTTGTCAGGGAAGTTCTGACGCGCGCATGCACACCGCGCGTCTTATCAGACTTAGGCGACTTTTGATGAGAAACCTCTCTCATAGGTCTTATGTATCCTACCTGGTGGGTGGGGGGGTCGTGCTTGGAGCAAATCTGGAGTGGCCATTCCATACCCAGCTGGGATGGTCAGTACCCATCCGATCGGTCCATACTACACCATCTCCTCCTAGTTTGATACCCGTGGCAAACGATCATGCATGGCGGATCGAGTGCATGGGAGCATGCTAGGCGGGAATTATAGACTGCATTAATTATTTAGACAATGATCCCTAAACAATAGCTTGCATGGGTGTTCTCTTTAGTTAATTATTTTTCTGCAGAGAACACCCAAGCTCCAACGTACCACAGTTACAATACAGTGGAATGAATACAGGTTAGATAATCGGTGGTGAGGTGACTGCTGACATCACTGTCGTGGTTGAGATGGTCGGTGTGGTTCATGCTGCTGGTGGGCTGAGTGCTGTGAGATGGATGAGCGGTCGCCAGAATGGTGATGCCTTCGTGGATGCTGGGGCTGATGCTGTGGCAGATGCGGTGCTGGCAGATAGCTTCAGGATCTTCGTGGACGTCAGCAGTTTACACACGGGCGTCCTTGGCATGGCACAGATTTCCTGGGAGTGTGCTATACATTTCTTCCCGGTGTAAGGATGTTCTGGTGTTGTTATCTTCCATATGGCTGGATCTGCTGGTGTGCTGCTGCGCAGGTGTGCGGTGATGCTGGTCCATGATGCGGTGGTCCACATCACTTCCGTAAGGCTGATCTCCTCGTCAATGATAAGGCTACAAGGAGACATAGATCTATCTGAAATGTCATGTAACACGGGTTCTAGCGCGGACATCATAATAACTACTGAAATGGGCTGGCCGATTATGAATGCGGCTGCTGATGATGTGCCTGATGCAGATGCAGCGTTGCTGCGGATGTTGCCGGAGTGGGAACTGCAGGTGGTGCTGGTACCGTCACTGCAGTTTCTGCCGGTGCTGATGATGCTGTTTGTTCCGTTGTGATGGTGGCGATGGTGGTGTAGTGGCCCAAGGCGTGCTGTGTTGCGGATGCGATTGCTACTGTTGCTGGTCGATAATGCGGGAAATATGATTGTCACCATTTCACACGTTTAGTTTTGCCCATCTTCCTCGTAGGAAGCACATTAATAGGAAGTCTAGTTTCGAAACAAGCTGCTAGTACCACAACGTTTTCACTTTGTTTACCAGGCTGTAATGTAACTACAAGCACACAATGTGTATCCATCAATGTGTGGGTCACACCGTAACGGGTAACGGTATAAAGATATTTGCAGTCCATACAAAAAGCTCTCTGCATAAGATGATCACGATTAACATGCAGCGTCAAGTTCGAATTACGGGAGAAGGCATGCCTACATGGCTGTCCGTTGAGCTGAAATGCTGAACATGGATATTTCTTTCCGGATGGTGCTGGCATCGACTCTTCCGAACTGTCGGACAAGGCAAGGTCCTCGGCAAGTGACATCTCGGAACTACTTATTCCTGTGGAAGCTCACGTTTTAATTAGGGTGATGCAGTTTTACAGATTGGATGCTTATAAACTTCCCTGTTTTAATTTCAGGCTGGAGCGCCCGATGGGGTGTAGGAGAGCACGAGGACGTCGGTGGCAATTGCGCAGACTCACCACTCTCGCATCTTCCATCACGCCATGGTAGTTGCGCGTTTTGGGCGGCTCTTGTGTTTAAAGCCTTTGATCCAATTTACTGGAAATAGAAGTGAAAGTCACTTGGTTCTTTGTTGTGAAAGCACGTGGTTGATCAGAAACTTAGGCAATATTTACATAATGGCGGAGTGTTGATGCTGATGAATATTCGTTGTTGATGCGAAAGTCAGTAATATATGTTTTTAACTCTGTTCCTTAGAACAGCGTCCCTATATGCACGTGATCTTACACATGCGTTTGTGTCTTGTCTGTAAGAATGGATGGTGTTCTTAATCAAAATTAGGACAGAATAGCTGTCTATAATTATTGTTCAGTATAAACAGATCCATTACTTCCGGAAATTAAGTATACTAACTCCGCCAAGCTGGACTGTGTTTTCCGGGTGGGTGGACTGCCAAGCATCCTCCTCTGTGGGTAGGACAAGTCCAATCCCTACCTAGATCAAACATCCCCCATAGCGCGTACTGTGGATGGTTACAGTGCACTCCTTTCCATATTGAAGATTTCGATCCTATTTCTTCAACTTTGATCATGCTATGAAGTGATTATGACGTCTTTTCCGTTTTACGTAAAGTTTGTATGTTAAGTTGCTGCGACAACTCACTTTACCCAAAACGCAAAAGATGGATATCTGCTCGCCTCGTAACTGGATGTAAAGTACGATATTTATATAAGATATCCGGGCCTGATCTGACAACTCTCAGAAGGATGAGGTATGATACGGTGGTCTTCCGTATACTCCAGAGTTAAACACAACAAACTATTGCCTTGAAGTTATCAAGGTGATGACTTTAATCTAACGCTAACTGTACAAAAGAAGATGACTTTTACTGTCATAAATTATGAATACATTTTACTAAGTTGAAAGCTTATAACTATTTATCAAACTATTTCTATTCAACTCTAAAAGGATTACTCTCAGTCGAACTGATCTGCTATCCTATCTTGTCACGTATTATTACACTCTACTATTATTTCAACCAGAGCTCATCATCTCTACCAATTTACCGACCCCTCTCAAATCTCCAAGTGTTCCCTTTATACTCTCTGAGTTCCCGTTACCGCGTTCAGAAGTTCCTCCGCCATTCCCTGATTATGACATTTCCCCTACCCAGAACTACTTCCGGAAACGACACCCCACTGAACGTGGTCCAACTGGTTCGCGCCGGTTCTGGCTTGATGCGATCTATCGGTTTCTATCAACAATTACCCATTTCTGATAATTAGCCTGCCATATCCGATCGACGCATAGTTGATATACAAATTTGTTCCCAACAGGATGTTACGTTTTTGACTCTATTCTGTCCATGTCTTCCTCCTTGCTTTTAGGCCTATGCCTGTAATTTAGGAAGGTTAATAGCACTGGAGCTATATGAGCTCATCACCAGCTGGTGTTGTTGTGCTTCATATCGAGACTCGGGTCAGTCCGTTCGTTGTTATTCGCTCATTATACTTAACGCTTCTCATCGATTCCCCTCGATTTCTACTAGCTTGTTATTTTGTAAACCTTTGCCCTGACCAACTGCTGAATACTACCAACTACTTGCCGATCCCATGGCAACAACTTTCATCCCTAATTTATCCACTTACTGACAGACATCATCAAGCCAGCACCGTCGACTCTCCCCTACTTCATTTCATTTTCAGTTCTAATACTATTCTAGTTTCTATACTAGTTTCGCATCTGCATCATCGCTGGTGACGTCATCCAGTCACCCAGTGCAAACACCTACTACTCTACTCTCAGTTTCCATACTAGTTTCACATCCGCATCATTGCCGGTGACGTCATCCAGTCACCCAGTGCATTCAGTCACCCAGTGCAAACACCTACTACTCCGTACTAGCCCCTCTGGTATTTTCAAAAGATACTAATTTCTACTAAGGTCTTACTTGTAAATATAAGATGTCCATCGGGTCATGACTCCCACTAGACAATCCGATATCTACAGATGCCCCACAACCGAAGTTAAATGACCACCTCTTAAGGCCTTAAGAGAGTGTCACTTAACTCGTTGTATAACATCAACAACAAAACCACACTATACCAGCGGCTCTCCGAACGGATAACACCCAACACCCACACCCACCATTCACACGATTACGATCGCCTATACATAAAGCATTGTAACTAGGAAATACGAACGCCTATACATAAAGCATTGTAACTATGAAATACGATCGCCTATACATAAAGCATTGTAATTAGGAAATCGAGTCTACACCAGGAATGGAGTATCATGCACGACCACCCATTCCTGGCACGACTATACATACATACATGTCCGGACAACGGTACATCGTCCCGGAAACACATTAATATCATCATTAAACCGTGGACGTAACCCGTCACACGCGTAACTTAACAATAAAGCGAACAATCGGTACAGTTTAAAACAAGTGAATATACGATATATTAATATAAACTGCCGCTACTGCCAGCAGCGACAACATGGTCAGCAGCGACTTCGCGTGTCGTAACGATTCGTCGTCACCCGACACAACATGATAGTTCAAAACCTTAATCTTCCAGTGCAAATTCATTACAGGTCATATAATAATTCCTACTTAAATTTC
>JAVVLW010000351.1:0-41000 GCA_034401795.1 Chaetoderma sp. LZ-2023a
CAAGTCAGAGGGAATTGATGAAGATGCAAAATTGGATTTGTTAGCAAATATAGACAAAAAGGTGTCAGACACAGGCAGTGAATTGTGTGATCAACCCTTAACACTAGAAGATTGAACTAAATCCCTTAAAGGTATGAAACTAGAAAAATCACCGGGGTGTGATGGCCTTCCAGTTGAATTTTACCAAACGTTTTGGCACCTTGTAGGGCCAATAATGGAAGAATTAGCCACTGAAATTCTTTAGAAAGGCCATTTACCACCAACTATGGCTAGGGAATACGTAAGGCTAATATATAAACGAAATGACAGACGTCTAATTCAGAATTACAGACCAATTTCTCTACTATGTGTAGATTACAAAATAATATCCAGAGCATTAACATTGAAACTAGGTAGTGTTTTAGGAGAAAACATTGAAACAGAGCAGACATGTGCTGTACCTAGGAGGACAATTTTAACCAATACCATGTTAATAAGAGACCGTATACAATTGGTTGAGAAGGATAGCATCCCTTCAGCTGTGATTGCCTTGGACAACGAAAAGGCATTTGACCGTGTGGAATGGGATTTTCTTTTTAATTCTTTGCAATCGTTTGGGTTAGGCTCAAACTTTATTAAATGGGTTAAGATTTTATATACGGATATCAAGAGTAGCTATTTAGTGAACAATCAATTATCCAGAGAAATTGTCTTAGAACGTGGTGTTAGACAGGGGTGTTCCCTATCGCCATTATTATTTGTTATTGTGATGGAATCTCTTGGCATAGCATGGAGGCAAAATAATAACTTTCAAGGCATATGTATTCGTGGCATAGAAAGACCACTTAAGCTGTCACAATATGCTGATGATACAACTGTGTTTGCTAGTTCAAACAATGATTTTGCAATTTTAAACCACGTACTAGAAAAGTTCCAAAATGCATCTGGTTTGAAAATCAATAAAGGAAAATCCAAAGGATTATTTTTGGGGCCATGGAAAGAGCGGAATGACCAGCCACTTGAAATCAATTGGTCTAATGATACCATTAAGATTTTAGGCATCTATTTTATCAGGAAACCGAATACAACACAAAATTGGAATGAACGAGTATCTAAGCTTAAGAGAATATTAGCAAATTGGAAGCGTCGTCGTCTTTCAATTTTTGGTAGAGTGTTTGTTGTCAACAACTTGGTATTATCTGGGCTATGGTATACAGCATCTGTTGTACACATGCCAAAACATGTAGAAAAGGAGGTTAATGAGTTGATATTGTCATTCATATGGGAAGAAAAGAATCATTTAGTTTCCCATCGTGTTCTCAATAATGCTAAGCTAGAAGGAGGACTTGATTTAATTGATATTAAAGTGAAATGTGTTTCTTTAAGGTTAAAATTGTTGAATGATCTTATTGCATCAGATGAGACGTGGGCATGTGTTTCGCGAGCTCTCATAGAGAGAATTGTAGAACCATTTCTGGCGGAGCATGTTTTTACCTCAAAGAGGCCACCTCCGAATAGCCAAATGATACCAGATGTGTTTAAAGATTAAGGTAAGGAGTTAGAAATATTTGACAGATACATGCCTCCACCTACGTGCTGGAAGGAAGTACTAGAACAGCAATTGTGGGGCAATAGTAATATATGTTATAACAATGCAGTACTTTATCTACCGTCCTTTGCAAAATATGGCATTCAACATTTATCTGATATGATACACCCTCAAACACGTAGATGGATTTCAATGCAAGAAGTAGCTAGAAAAACACATATGAGGCATATAGATGTCCAGTGGTTGCTAAATAAAATAAAATATGCTGTACCAATTGAATGGTTTCGTCTGCCAAATGTAAATAATAATAGTTTGACTCCACAACCTGCATTAGTTCTTGATGATGAGATGTTAAAATACAAGATGAGACCCAAGGAATGGTACCACATTATGAGACGAAAACAAGTAACACCTCCCATAGCAATTAGGAGATGGGATGACTTAAGCTATAAACCATCCAGTTGGAGAAATGTATGGAAAGTCTTACATTCTCCATACATACCAAATATGGCTCATGATTTATTGTGGCGATTACTACATCGACGGCTATGGGTGGGACACTTGACATACAAGTGCAATATTACGACTTCTGATAGGTGTTACTTATGTCAAACAGACGAGGAAACAATCGAGCATTTATTTGCGGAATGTCCAATATCGTCACAATTTTGGGACTATATCAGCAAAATCTTGGCACAATTTGGAGCGAAGCCCATTGTTCTAGAAACGCATGTAGTCTTATTTAGAGAATGTGGATCAAGCGGTGTAAATATCATAAAGTCTGAAAGGACTATTTTAATAACAATGCTAACCATAGGTGTCTGGGCCATTTGGAAACATCGGTGTGCACAGACGAAAAATCCATCTATGGGCAATCACAATAGAGCAATAAAGGCAATATTTCGTTCATTGCTGCTGAATCATATTCCTTGCGAATATTTTAGATTAAAGCAGCATGGTAAAGAAAAAGTATTCAAGGACCATATGGTGCAAAACAAACATAGTTTCAATAGAGTTGGGAACTGTAAAAATAAATGAGCCTGCACTAGCTTAAATCATTTATTTACTACAGCTGATTTATCTGTGTCTTTTAATTAATCTGTGTCCTGTAATTCATTTTAGTCTGCACTTTGATATTGTTATGTTTAATAATTCATGTTAACAAATAAACAGACTGGGGTAATTTAATAATCAATCGATAAAGTAAGTTGCCATTGAATTATAAAATCGACTTGCACACAGTTTTATAGGGTTATCTGTTCCTGGGTGATTTACAAAACCTTACAACAAAGTAAGTCAAAAATGTAAACAAGAGCGCCATCTATTTCTATCTATTTTGCTGTAATTTTCCTGATGACTATATATGTTATGCTACCCAAATGCTACTACGCCCGCTGATCTTTAAAGAATCAGGCCACTGGCGTCAATGATTGACTTATTTGTCATTGATTGACGGGTAACTTTTCATTTGTTGAATAGTTGCACCCGCCACACGGGCCTACTACCACACATGGATTGAATGGTAATTTACAAAACCTTACAATAAAGTAAATTGAAAATGTAAACAAGAGCGCCATATATTTTTCTGTAATTTTTCTGCCAACTATATGTATTATACTACCCAAATGCTACTACGCCCGGTGATCTTTAAAGAATCAGCCCACTGGCGTCAATGATTTACCATTGATTGACGAGGCACTTTTCATTTGTTGGATAGTTGCGCTCGCCACACGGGTCTACTAATACTACTACACCTGGATTGAATAGTAATGCCTTTGTTAAGTTTTGCTTTGCTATTGGAGCTTTATCAGCCTATTGTTTTGTATCTATACTTCTTAAGCCAAATGTATTTATAGATTGTATTAATGCTCATTATTTATCTTTTGTTTTGGTGTAATATTAATCAGGCTTACTACTTCACCAGTTTTTTTACTGGGGGTTTGCAAGCCTTTTTAAAGGAGTTCCTGCGTCAGCGTCGGTTTTTCAAAAAAAAAAAAAAAAAAAAAAAAGTAGTAGTAGTAGTAGTAGTAGTAGTAGTCAATATTGTCAACGCACTGGTTCAGAATCTTCAATAATTGAAAAATTTCAAAAATTTAAGATATTTTGGTTTATCTTACTGCCTAAGATTTGTCATTTTGTTTGAGGAAAGCCATATGGCATTAATATTAACCCTTTACTGGTTAAATTTCTTCAATAAAGTCCAAATATGCACTTACTTATTTAATGTACATTTTCAGACACAGACGAGGTCATTCCCGAGAATATGCCACTGGAATGACTGTCTCGGTTCCCGAGCCAGTCATTACAGCGGTAAATTCTCAAAAATACTCCAATCCCCACCGGCAAATGGACATTGCCCAAGATCACTAAAAGGACCGATTTTGGCTGACCATCATGAAAGGATTAATGTTGAATGATTGAGATGGATATTCTGGACAGCTATTTGAGTTTTGCTTTTACCAAGATGTCACGTAGATTCGTGTTTTTATTAAACGCAATTACAGGACGCTTGTTAAAGGGTTGTTTCAGTTTCTCCTGTAGGTTTTGATACTCATCTTTCAAGATTTTGGAAATTTCAACGTTTATCCGATTATAGGTCAGAATGAATGGAATTTTGTCACGTTGATCAGATAAGCCTGGGTCCGAGTTTATTCCCCTTGGCCACTGCGTTTCGAGTTCTTTAATCCAAAATGATTCTCGAAGTTTTCTTTGTTTATCAGTTTCTTCTGCCGTACCTGAAAGGGGTGGCTGTTCAATCGGCATAATTTCAATATCACGAGGGACATGTTCAGAAACATGGGTGTCTTCCTCTAGCCTAATATCTGAGAGGTGTCGAGTTGCACGCCATCTTAATGGACATTTGGTTTCGCCGACATACTGTTTTTGGCACAATTTGCATGAAATTAGATAAATAACATTTTCAGAGTCACAATCTAGGTTAGACTGAAATTGGAACTTGCTTTGTTCTGAAAGTTCGTGAAAGTATTCTGGTTTGGGAGAAATTCATCTAACTTGCACCTTTTCTTTCCGCATTTGTGAGATTAGACTACACCTATAATCGGACGATTGTGAGAAATGTTGGTAGGCCGATGATTTGAGGCACTATCTGGAATGGTTTCCAAGCCGTCCAATGTTTCAGATTTGATTTTATGCAGGAATCGAGAGGAGTTTAAGGGCTTTGAATAGGGTAGAGCACGCTTCTTCAAAGTGTTTCCTATCACTCGAATTCCTGTGAAAACGGATTATTTGTGATTTGACTATTCCTTTAAAAGTATGTGGTGGATGGAAGGATTTTTTGTGCAATAGCTGATGCGAATCGGTTGGTTTGAAATACACTTTATAGTCTAAGTTGCCAGTTGTTTCATACTTTAGACCTTTATATACAGTTACATCCAGGAAATCTACAGACATCTCGTCAATGGTTGCTTTTAATTTGATATTCGGATCGTGATTGTTCAGAATTTCGAAAAATTCATCAAACTCTGCCTTTGTGTGTTGCCAAATCATGAAAATGTCATCAAGGTACCTGCGATAAATGAGGTGCTGTTTTGGACAATTTTCTAACGCTTCCTCCTCCCACTCTGCTAAGTAAATATTGGCAAAACATGGGCTAAAGCGCTTGCCCATCGCGCAGCCGCAAATGTGTTGGTAAATTTCGCCATCGAATTCAAAATCATTGCCTTTCAGACTCAGCTCTAATAGAGCTATTACTTCTCTGTCTGGCCTGTTGGTGTCTGGGTAGTTCACGAATGCTTTGCGGATAGAATTTATGCCCTTCTCGATGTCAATGTTTGTATACATAGCATCGATGTCAAGTGTGACCAAGAATGAATTTGGAGGTATCCAGGTCTCAGAGACCTGTGATAAGAAGTCTTCTGTGTTTTTCAAGAAGATGGGGTGTCTATTTGCTATTGGCTGTAGATGGTAATCGATGTATTCACTAATTGTGTAGGATTCTGAGCCACACTCAGAGATTATAGGTCGCCGGGCGGTGACATTGGGTCCAACCACGAATATATGGGTTTATGAATGTTTGGCAAAAGATAGAACGTCCGTGGTTTTGACTCAAACTTAGCAAAGAGATACTTATGTTGCTTTTCGGTGATCTTCTTGCTATTGAGAAATTTTTGAAGAATCTCATTAAATTTGCTGCAATTATTTTGCCAAAGTGATTTGATTAGTTTCTGGTAATGCTTTGGGTTACTAAGTTGTCGTTGTGCTTCACGTTTATAGTTATCTTTAAGCATTATTACAGTCGCTGACCCTTTATCTGCAGGTTTGATGACAATTTCGCTGTTTTTAGACAATTCAATTAAGGCCAGGCGTTCCTCATAGGGTAAATTTGGTTGATCATTAGGGAATGCAGAATTTTTAACACGTTCTGAAAAGAGTTCTATGCTTTCACCGATCGCTGGGTCCAGGATTTTTACGTTTGGTGCCCAGCCAGTTTTGTCAATGAATGGTGGAATGTTACTATTAGAGTTACGAAAGAAGTCTGCTAACTTAATACGGTGACTAAATTCAGATGTTCCCATACAGCCATTATCTAAAAGAGCATCCAAACCTGTTTTAGGTTTTGGTGTTGGGACAAATGTAAGACCAAAATTGAGCAGTGACTGCTCTGCTTCACCTAATGGGGAGCCAGTTAGATTGACAATATTACTGCCCAGTCCTGTTTCCAGGCAGATGTTACCATGGCCCTTGTCTAGTTTAAATTTAGGAATTTAAGCCAGGCAGAATACAGAGAGTTAGCTGTCTTCTCAGTCCAATGAATGTTATCCTTAACAACATTAAATTCGGAGTGTCTGAGTGCAGGAATGACAGTCACAGATTTTGATGATTCAGCTGTCGAATTGAGGGACTGAATCGTCAACCTCTGCTGAGCTGTCAACCGACTTGAATAGTTAAGTTTTGCGAGTAAATCGCAGTCTTTGTGAATTTGGACTTAATCGCACTGAGAAGCAGCATTAATCTATGTTTTGAACTAGAGATGGGTTCATTCATATCATTAATACCAATGTTAATCACTATTTTCTCTGGTTTAAATGATCCAGTGTACTTTTGAATTAGTCCTCTAGCATGACACAATTTAGCTCCTGGGTAGCTGGCAATTTGCGTTTCAGGGTGGTGCTCAACATTAATGCGACTGAGGTTCGAAGCTCTAAAGATGAGTACTTTATTCGTGAGAACGAGTAGTCGCCAGTCAATTTTGTTTTCGATTTCATGACGAAATTTCCAAAAAATGTTTCTCTCCAACATGGTTGGTTGTTTGGGTCTATTTGCAAATTTAATAGGACGCACCTCCGGTGCATTACTTGGACCTGGAGTTGGAGAGAAGCTGGGCTGTGGCAGTTTCCCTGTTGGGGATGGGGTCTTGCGACCCGATGGTTGACTGCTCTGCGGGGATTTCTGAGAAGCGCCAGTCCGTGGACCAGATTTGCTACCATTAACCCTTTCCCTCTGTGGCAAGGGCGGATATTCGTTTGGGTCATTTAGATTGCCTAGTGGAGAGTCAGGTAGTGGGATTAATCATGCTTCAAATAGCATATCTCTAGGGCCAGAATCTAATGGTAGCAATGGCGAGATTTTATTGTCTACTCGTTTTGTGACTGGCGGCGAAGTTTCAGGTGATCTGAGGCGTTTTTTCATTTGTGATTGTGGGGCCACAGTTGGTATCATGACCAGAGGCGTGGCTTGTGCGAGATTTTGAATTGGTTGCTGAGATGGATCTATCGGTCGCACAAACTCGTAAAAAGAACTAATCGCATTAATGTCGAGCTTTCTATTATAATTGTTTTTTGCCCAGCGTATAGCATTGGATTTAGCACGACCTAGGTCTAAATGTGGCATTGCCTGTGTGAGGACTACTTCAGTTCTAATACTACCAAGTTGTTCATTATAGTGATTTAACATGGCCTTAATGGTAGATTTTGCCCACTCAAAATTCACATTCCAGATGGCAAAGTAGATGTCATCATCTGGCATGGCTAGCTTACAAAATCCATTCAGCTCTTCCACCTTCCTGCTAAGCCCATCAGGAGAGTTTCGGCATCTAAATTCCTACGTAGCGTAGCAATATGGTGGAAGCACTGAATTATTTGGTAATACAGCTTTACCAGGCGCGCATGCGCAGATGAACCCCCTTTACCATCTCCATTCTTCCTACGACCATTCTTCCTCGCAATAGCCATTCAGACAGACAAGCGTTCAATCTAACTAGCAATCAGACAGGCAGTTGAGCAGGTAAGAAAGATTCGATCAGGCAAACTCAAATTCAAGCACACAAATTCATTCACATCAACTACAAATTGAACCAATATATTACTTACACCTGAAAGACAAATTATAGAATTAACATGTAATATGCAAGGGTTAACAATACAACAATACAATACGCAATATTATAAGTTACTCACAGTAATTATGGACACCGTCAATTGGTTAAATGCATTTCGCAGGGATGCGCTTCATCGGTAGCCTGTATGACAAACCTGTCAGTCCTTCAGTATAGACAGCTTTATGCACCTTTACTGAATTACTCAATCTCCTTTGAAAAACTACTCTATGGTTTAATTTGAACAATTGAACTTTGTGCAAGGTTTGAGTTTCCTTTGATCCGGGTTCATCACAAACATCATTAATAAAGCCGATGATTAGTGGACTGGTTTCACTCCACACAGATTAGTGAAATTTTACTCTTCCGAATTGGATTGATAAGTGAGTAGTGTTTCCTTCATGCCAGAGTAAAATTGCACAATTTAAGACATAAAAATGTCTGGGGTTACTAGTTAAGACGGGTACTAATTACAGGTTTATTCACAATGTTGAGTTGAAACCAAATACTATAGGGGCTTCTCGAGCCATAGCACTACTGCCAATGAACAAAAATGCAATTTTAAATGGCTGGGGTTACTAATTAAGACGGGTACTGATTAATGGCTACTTAAGGGTTTATTCACAATTTTGAGATATTAACTTTCAGGGTCTGGGCATCCAAGGCATAGAGAAGCCTGTTAAGGTGTCTCAATATTGTGACGATACCACAGTCTTTGTAGGGCATGATCAGGATTTTGATAGATTGAATGTCATCTTACAAAGCTAGCAAAGAGCATCTGGTCTCAAGATAAATAAGGACAAATCTGTTGGCTTATTGTTGGGCCCTTGGAAAGCAAGAACTGATCAGCCAATGGATATCACTTGGACAAGCAATTCAATCAAAATCCTGGGTATCCACTTAGTGAAAAAGACTTTGCTTCTCGAAATTGGACAGAGGTCGTTGTCAAACTGAAGAAGACAATTACAATTGGCGTCATAGACACCTGACAATTTTTGGACGAGCTTTAGTTTTAAATAGTTTAATCTTGTCACAGATATGGTGTATGTCCTCGATTGTGCATATGCCAAAACATATTGAACAAGAGATTAATAGAATTGTGCTTGACTTTTTGTGGGAAGGAAATAGAGATCTTGTCTCACAAAGAATATGTATAAACGATAAACTTCAAGGAGGTCTAGCTATTCCAGACATCAGGATTAAAGGTAGTTCATTACGATTGAATTTTTTTAATGATTTGATCCATAGTGGCAATCAATGGGCGCTGATATCTCGATGCCTCATTGAAAGATATGTGGAGCCTTTTCAGTAAAGTCGGTTTTCTGGTCTTCTAAAGCATCACCAAATTAAACACACACACACGCACGCACGCACGCACACACCTAGTCCATATATGTAGGTTAAAAATGCATTAGATGGCTTTGTGAAAAAGACCCGCCATTATACTGATAACATGGTGGGGTTCTATACTATTTCTCATTAGCTAGACATGGAATAAAATATTTCTCTGATATTGTTAATGCGACCATGCATGAGATCACACAGGAAACCAATCTTCGACCAATCGATGCACAACGCCTTTTAAAGCGGTTGCAGGTAGCAATTCCTATGGAGTGGTTTCGCCTACCCAGAACATCTATGACTGATGAAACAGCAAAACCTATGTTAAAATATGGTGATAGAATTTCGATATGGTCTGTAAGATGCAAGTATTGGTATCACATATTAAAGCTGCAAAATCTGGCTATTCCAAAGGCAATTGCTGCTTGGGAAAATTCCACTTATTTCCCGGTAAATTGGAATGATGTGTGGTGAAATATTCATTCATCACATATCCCTAATAGAGCCAGAGATGTTGTTTGGCGATTAATCCTTAGACAGCTATGGGCGGACTCTCATTTTAAGAAAGTAGGAATTACTGAGATTGACAAATATTTATTGCGTTTAATGGCAGAGAAAACACTGGCCCATTTATTTGTGAATTGTACTGTTATCGCTCGGTTTTGCCAATACATCAAACGTGTTTTAATTAGGTTTGATGCATCACAGTTCCAAATTGCGCCTACCGAAATACTGTTTCACGACCTTTCTGGATATAATGATGTTAAAAGAATCGCATTATATTGCCTTGGCTTAGGCAACTGCAGCATTTTGGAAATGCCGTTGCTTTAGAGCCTACGACATACATGACGATCCTAGCACCATCCCCTTTACGAAATTAAGACATTTTTTGTTTCTCGCTTGCGTATTGTCTACAATGTGAATACTATGCATTACTGAAGGATAATAGCCTCCATCGATTTAAAGTCATGTGGTGTAGAGGCGAGATGGTCTCCATTGATTCTGGGCTATTAGTTATTTGAAAGATCTCATAAGGTTGAAATATGTAATGAAAAGACGTAAAGAGACAAATTTACAGATGCAATGCAGCTTGGTATTTCCTTAAAATCTTTTCCGGATAAAATGGTAAATGTTTTGGGCGTGATTGGACTGGATTGAAAAACAAGACAGCATTGCCTTCCAGTCCAGTTATGTTCAAAATATTCAACGGATTTCTTGCTTAGTAACATGTTTCTGATCTGTACTGTATATTGTGTAAGTTATATATGCATGGGTTTCATTAGATTTTGTGTTTTTTATTTTAGTATTTGAGTGTGTGGACGCTGTTGCTGCATGATAGTAACAGCTTCCTATCAAATAGGCTTTAAATTTTCTACAACCTCTAAATTAACGTTGAAAATATCACGATTAGTAATTCAAATAACGTTTGTAGTCAACCACGTTCTATGGCAATGTTTATCTTTAGTAACATTTGTTCCGGGATAATTTTCAAAGCGTCCATTCAAAGTAAATTGAGTTGGCTTTTTCGTTTTATGTTTGTAATTTAATCTAACCATGTATTCACAGTAGCCAAAATATTTATCCTAGGTTAATTTTAGAAACAGTCGTAGACGGCATTTGCATCAGGTTATTTTGTAAAAAAAAGGGTTGAATTAAGTGGTCCAAATTAATTTCAACATTATGAGCGTCATTTTGTTGCATTCATAGATATGTAATGATATGTTTTATATAATGTTTAGTAGTAGTAGTAGTAGTAGTTGTAAGTAGTAGTAGTAGTAGTAGAAGTAGTAGTAGTAGTAGAAGTAGTAGTAGTAGTAGTAGTAGTAGTAGTAGTAGTAGTATAGGTGCTTCAGGATTGGTTGACAATAGTCTCAGTGTTGTTATCTGAAGCTGTTGGAAGCCAGCCTTTGAGGTACTTCCAACAATTAATGTATCAGAATCTAGATTGCCAACTGCCTTATTATCGGTGAAAACGATCACGCGATAGCCGAACCTGGGCGATTTGAGTTTCAGTATTATAGCTATATCACGAATGGTTTCAATTGAAATATGTGCAAAGGAATCGATAATATATTTGACAGCTACAGAGAACTGTCTATTAAACTAAAGTAGATAAAAGGCTGAAACATGGATCTAGAGATAAAAATACATGGTCGAGTAATACCGATTTTGGCAGATGAGAGAGAGTATTTTAAAGGCTCTCAATAAGAACAATCTGTATAACTTCGACTGCGAGTTTGGCCTTAAATTGTCCTTAAGCGTCTTACAAAGGAATATCAATTACTTCATGACTGGTGTAGATAATCATGGCACAATTGCTTAATGATGACGGACTTCGCGTTGTTGTAAATAAAGTACGTCTTTACTATTTAATAAAACTGTGTTGTATATTTTGAAACTAATTTGACTGGGCGCTGTTGATGCCATAGGCATAGCAAAATCTGGATTCCTCCATTCAACTTGTCATTGATGGATGTTTTCCTCACAACTCGAAAGCAATACTTTTGTGAAGGAAATCGAGGTGATTTGATTTATGCAAAGTATACAAACCTGCATCACATGCCAACGTTACAGCATAAACAGAAATATTGTACATGACCGAAACACCCATGTTGTTGCTAATTTGCAATGCAATTTATCAAAGGGTTGGATGACTGGATAGTTAGGCCACGTGAAACATTAAATCTTATTATACCCGGCTAGTGGACGTGTTGGTCCTTGTAGTCAGCTTCTTAGAACGTGCCTGCAACGTGTAGAGATATGGATTAATAGCACCATTTACAGGCAGTATTAGCACAACAAGAAAAGCCACAGTATCAGCACTCAGGGACAGACCTATATATACACCCAAGCTAGAAATTAATATTGGCATCCAGCAAATTAGGTCAGTGATAACAATTATGAAAAGCTTACGAGCCATCCTTATCTCAGAGTCATTATCATGAATGCCCGCACGATTGTGTGATTGGTTGATACTGCGAAAGATGATAGCATATGCCACAATTATATAAATACAAGCTACAGTATCAGGAAGAATGAAAACCACAAGAAGATACTGCCATCCAGAAGGTAAGAGTGGAGAAAAGCGATATGGCAAGCATACAGAATTACGACCGTAGAACTCTCCAAAGAATGTATAATCAGAAAATGGCAAAGCACATGCGAGAATCATGAACACCCATCCCAGGCCACATACAATACATGCTGCTTTCCTACTAAGAGCCTTAGAAGAAAGCGGATATACAATTTTCCAGAAACGATCGGAAGTGATACAGACTAGCAGAAACAATGACATTTGTGATGATAACGTTGCAAGAAATCCAATAATTTTACATGTAAAACCTTCACGCCAGTTGACGTCGTGGATTATATATTTGCCTCTATAGTGAAGGTCAAACGATGCTAGGACAACAAGATACACGCCTATAAACAAATCAGACACAGCCAAATTGTAGATAAACACGAGGCCCGGCGTATCAATGCCGGACCGAAGTCGCCAAATAATAACAATACAGTTTCCAGAAATGGACAGTACACCAGTTATCCAAATTGTAATTCTTAGAAAGCTGTTCCCCATTAGATCATTGCAGGTTGAAAATACGCCTTTGTTAGGCAAACAATTATCCGAATTATTAGCAAAGCAACAGAATCGAAACGAGCTTGTGAAAAGATGAACGGTTTGTATTTCTGCAAAGACCATTGATGGTACCATTTTCAAAGAATTTCCTTTTAAATTAACGGATTCGAGCTTTGGTAGATGGGCAAAGGTATCAGTTTCTATGTACTCGATAACATTGAAAGATAGATCGAAAGACTTAAGACTGGCTAATCCACGAAAGGCTGATTTTTTTATATTGTTAATTGCAGAGTGGCTAATATTTAAAACACGCAATAGACTCAGACCACGAAAAGTGTCTGTGGAGATAATTTTGACATGATTTTCACTGAGGTCCAAATATTTAAGGTTACCCAGATTCCTGAAGGTTCCTGGAAAAATGTATGTAATTCTGTTACTTCTCAAATACAATTTCAATAAATTGCGCTGCATTTTGAAAATGTTGATGTGTAACAAAGTCAGGTTATTGCTGTTGAGATTCAGGATGGCAAGATATGAAAAGTAGAAGAAAGTTAAGTTATTGATTTCTACAGAGCTATGCTCTAAGTTAATCACCCTAGCCTCGGGCGCGATGCTTGCTAAATCTGTTAGGTTACTTGAGCTGCAATTAAATACATATCCATGGCAACGACATTCAGAAGGACAATCCCATAAATTTCTATATTTCACGTCACTAGGATCTAGAGGGCAATCCATTATTTTATTATCAGCATCAGGGGCAGATAAGCAGTTATGGCTTTTGCCACAGCGCAGTAGTCCAGCACAGACATAGCGATCACAGTTCAGTTCATCTTCCCCATCCATGCAATCCCATTTACCATCACACACCTTTCTGATAGGTAAGCAATAGGATGATGCACATTTGAAGTAACCCCAAGGGCAGATGAACTTTTCACAATGGAATAAGTGTGATAAATCTCGACACATTATACTCTCCATATCGGCACGCTCAATATCGGTATGTAAGCAAACCTGGCCGCGTCGAAAGTAGCTTCGAATGGTATTATACTGAGTAAATGGGCACCATGTATCGTTGGTTCCTGGGAGTGATGCAGCTGGAGATTTGCCAAAATCTGACCCATCTGGGCAGTCACCTATTCCATCATATGGCAATGAGCGTTCCCATGAGATACAGTGACCGGAAGAACAAAGGAACGCCATCGGCCACGCGCACAACTTTATCGAGTTACACATATCCTCTTCTTCATCTGACTGATCAAGGCAGTTGTAGATGCCATCACAGGGCTGGTCATAGTGTAAGCACTGCTTGTTTCGGCAAAGCCTCGCCTGGCCAGATAGACAGAGACCCACGTGTTTACAGTTTGCTTCGTCCTCACTATGTAAACAGTCTGTTTGAAAGTCGCAATACTTTGAGATGGGAATTACTGACTTGTCATTACACTCAAAAGACATGTCAGTCTTCCCACACGTCTTTTCGTCTTCTCCTCCAATACAATCCGGATGCCCATCACACACACTATCTGGAGATAGACAGCTTCCATCATCACATGAGAACTGGTAGGGTTTACAATCAGCATGAAGATGTATCTGTTCCTGGGGATACATACATAACACATGCTTCGGCGTAAAGGTAACATAGAGAAGTTGCTTATATAGCACCATCTTAGAGGACCCCCGTTGTCGAATCTGACTACTATTACTAGCTTTACCATGACGTGTATTGATATAAATGTCATAAATATCAAAATCGTTAACCCATCGAGGCCCTACTGTGTGACATTTGGTAGATAACGTCCAATCTTCTCCTACAATACGTTCTCCTGTTATCTGCCCACTAGTTTGTAGACATCCCATAGCAGTCTGGTTACGACGAACCCATATTGCACCATATCTCGGTTTATGATCCAAAGCTTGTAAATAGTCAATCACTTGTTCCAGATTATCTTGATTTGCGATGAAAACTGAATCTATCCCACCACACTTATAGACTGCATCCTCAATAGTGAAATTAACCAAAGCACGAGCTGCGAGGAGTCCTTTTAGCACTACACAGGCATCATTCAGGTTAGAGAGGTGTCTCTGACATTTCAGTCTTCTCTGAACCTGGGATGGTGTATATGCATAGTATTGTGAGGACTGATGGTTGTTATGAGACTGTTCTGGAATTGGTAGTGGTGTGGATGGTTCAATTGTTGCATTATTAGTATCCACTTCATTATCTGACTCACATATATAATACCCTTGCTGATTTCTCGGTACACGTAAATCGTCGCAATTCGTCTTTAACCAGTTGGTGGAGTAATGTGGGTTTCCTATTGCCATCATAACGCATCGTAATGTCCGGCTGTAAGTAGGTTGTTGTTGAATCACATTCGTGGGTCTAATTTTTCCAAGAAACGTAAATTGGGTGTTTCCAAGTGACCCATCTAAATACCAGTCAGTGAATGTAAGAGGATTGCCATCAGCCCATCGATATTCACGCCACTGTGAAATAAGCATATAATCAAGCAGTTAGAAAACACATACACGCACAGATATAGGCAATATCATATAGACAAATGCTCTTATTACATCACTTCATTTGAGTCATCTAACCTAAGTTTATATTTGTTAATAAGTCACTAACAAACCTACAGTGCTGATCAGAAAAACTTTAACATGCTTCCAAAATAAAATAAAATGTATTGCTAAATATTTTGAACATAATTGGATTGGAAGATAAGGAAGCCATGTTTCTCATCTAATTATGTCAAGAATATTCAATAAAACATTTATTATTAACATATTTTTGTTTTGGAAACATGTTAAATGATGTATGAGCTGTATTGTGGGTCAGATAAGCACAGGCTTACAACATTTCGTAATGGACTGTTACAGTTTATCCATCAATCATATGACGTCATAACCAACGACGTGACGTGTAGTATGACGTCATAATTAACCACGTCTTGAATGACGTAGCTAAGTTCGTCACGAACCCTTAATTGATGACGAACTAAGCGTTGTTGTACGCATTTTATTTGTATGTCTGAATTACTATTAAAAAAACCATTGTGTTGAATATTTTGAAACTAATTTGACTGGGCTCTGTTGCTGTCTGAGCATTTGATGATAAGCACACAATGGATGAGTGCCCTTTCCGGTATGGATTGACCGGTGATTAATTTATTAATCAGAACTAAACCAAATTATTGGTTTAGACGAAAAAACGGGTGTTGTAAGGTGGTATTATTTTGGCGATGACTGCGTGAGTATTTAAGCAACGGTACATGACTAAATCTAGGTAGATATATATGCTCAGAAATAACTTAACGTGTTTCCAATATAAAATCAAAGGACTTCATGCATATTTTGAACATAATTTGATTGGAAGACAAGACAGCCATATCTTCCCGTCTAATTCACCTTTCCAGAGTATCCATTCATCATCTGACCTCGTATGACGTCATACTCAGCTCAGCGCGTGTATGATGACGTCATAATCATTACGTCACAAGGGGTTCCATATAGACCGTCATAAAATCTCAAACAGTCCGACACGTTGTATGAATTGTATGTTTTTGTAATACTTTGCTATTTAATAAACATGCTGTTGAATAATAATACGGAAAAGTTACCTCTCCGGGATGTAGTGCACTTTTCAATATGGATTGACCGGTGATTGGGTTATTAATCAGAATTAAACCAAATTATTGATTTAGACGGACCAACCGGTGTTGTAAGGTGGCATCATTTTGGTGATGATTGCACGGGTATTTAAACAATGACGCCTGGCTTACAGGGCGCTTATTACGCGACTGGCCGTCGATTGGCCGTGGTATAAGTATGGTCGATTAATAATCAGCCGAGCGGGTTTCAAATTCTGCTCGATTGTCAGGCGAGCAGGTAGCTGATGAGCAATCGGTGGAAACATAGGCACTTTCGTTAACTCCTCGTCGCCTCTCTCCACCCAGGAGCATAAATGGTTACCAGTGTAAATACTGGAGGAGCTTTATGAGGAGTTGCATTGACATAAGATGATTGTCAGAGATGGACAGACAGATAGACAGACTGGCATACATTCTGGAGAGACGGATAGGCATACAGCCATATGGGTAATACAAGCATGTATGCACATAGAAATGATAACACCATTTGTCAAAAGAATCAGAGCTAGGATGAGTTACGTTGAGAAGGAATTCTTGGCAAGGCAGTCATTCTGTCTTCAAGATAATGGAACAGTTCAAGGTCACGAAGGAGCATATGCACATCTGCACATCATACTGATAATGTGCATGCCATTTCACGTTAATCTATTATGAACTCTAGTATGTGTTGCGTTAACAAGAAATGATTATCACCGATGGCTGGACAGACAGAAGTACAGTAGTAATGTGTGGGGGAGGGGGTGGGTGGGTGGCTTCTCGCTATTGTCCTAAATCATGCATGACAATGATTAATGGGGTTTAATGTGACATTAACCCTTTTAGCTTCGTATGCGATTATGCAAATGAGGTCAATAAGGTCACGCTAGTCTGTATTTGAACCCGTGTTTGGGTTGAGGAGGGGGGAGCTGTTGTTCCTCGTTAATTATGCAAATGAGGTCACGTGAGTCCGTATTTTAACCCGTGTTGGGTGGTCGAGGGCATGAGCTTGCTATGCTGTATGTAAAGCGTTAAGCAGTGCCAGCAGTTACTGTATGTAGTTCATTCAGAATGGCCAGCAGTAAAGGTGCCTAACAGCTATTGTTCTCTTAATTATGCAAATGAGTTCATAACACGTGTTGGGTTGGCTTTGATGTAGTTCATTCAGTATGTTCAGCAGTACGTGTTCTCTTAATGGCGTAATTATTCAAATGAGGTCATGTCCATAACCCGTGTCGGGTTGGCTTTGACCCCTTGACCATGTGTAGTATACCATATGCGACTCAAGAGATTTCAGAAGTAAAGTGGTGTAACGTATGGTGCAGTTTTTAGTTTACGGATGCATAAAAATTAATGAGTTTGAAGTAAAGCTATATGTACGGTGTTCTGGTTAGCCTCAAACAGTAGTAAGTGCAATGAATTGTGGGAAGTTGGTTGAAGACCGAATGCCTTACCATTCATGGCGTATGCTACATTTCAACAATTAAGAGCCACCTTACGAACATAAAGCTGGTAGAATAAACACAGATGGACGTTTACTACAAGTCAAATGTCTGTATAAATATAGCGTTTTGGGCTACACAATAGTGAGACGTTACAACCTGTTTTTTACTAGATAATTCAAACCTACCCTAACCGACCACCTCATTGGTCACCATTGCGTGGTCACTATAGACCGTCTTAACCCATGGGCACATGAATTTCTTCAAGAAATTTCAATTTTCTCATGGAAAATGTCCATTTGCAGACCAAGAGGAGACTATTTTTGACAATTTACCATTAGAATGACTGGCTCTGCCGGCTATCCATTTGTCTAGCCATTGCGGCCGCAAACACACACCACCAACCACCTACACCACCCACCACGACCCTCCTACCGCAACCCACGTAAAGCCATTCTCGATTTTATTTTTAAAGGACCTGAGCTAGAAGATAGCGGGTGGGTTAATCCAGGCTCCTACTTCTATTTAAGGAAGGCTTTTTGCGTTGAATGTTCTGGTGAAAAGCAGAGATACACAGGCTATATCTAAATGCACTTTATGATATTGGATGTATATTATTATATTGATAACGTCCACCTATCTCTCGAAGTCAAGGAGATATAGGTCTTCAAAGATAGTGGCTGTTAATCTAAGGCATTCATTAAGGAGGATTACATTTTGAGGCTGACGGCATAAAATACATTAATTATACACGCGTTTATATTTTTTACGTCTTTCGCAGCTGGGCTAATATTTTGAGGGGAAATATTACACTAACGACATAGCCATGTCTCACCTTTTGTGGGACATTTTTATAACTATATAGCCCTCTTTCAAATGACCCGGTATTCGTCTCCAAAATGTAAAATACACCTATATGCAAATGAGCGCATTTTGACACATTTTGTTTTGCCCTACGATTTCCATGTCGTTGGATACCATGCAACCCAACTCCACAATCTTGCTCATACATGCTCATAAATTAATGCCCATTACAAACAGCTACATGCGCAGTATTCATCGTGCAAATATATGTATTGTACCCATTATACCACTCCCCTCTCCTTTCTACATTTTAAAATAATAAAATAAATTGCATTGTGATTATGCATTATTTTTCTCCTTTCATGAACTATTGCCTGCTTTTCAAATCATCAATAATTAAGCATGAGTGAAAACATTTATTTAGAATAATTATAACCGCAATAATTAATCATGACTAAGTATAAATTCACGTTTTTGAAAATTCCGATGCGTGGGGGTTTGTGAGTGGGCGTGTCTATTTAAAAAAAAAAGAAAATCTATTGCGCTGGGGATGGGGTACACACTCATGAATCGTGCAGCGACCATTCAATCTGCGGAGAGAGCAGTTGGTATGGCCATGGCCATATCTCATGCTGTGAGAGATATTCATGAGGGATGCGGGAGACTCCATAGTGAGTTTTCAATTCCCGAACTCAATGGTGTTCTCGTCATGAGGATATTCATTGAATACCATGTACACACCGTGTTCTCATCATGAGGATATCTGTTGAATACCGTGTACACACCATGTTCTCGTCATGAGGATATTTATTGAATACCATGTGAACACCGTGTTCTCGTCATGAGGATATCCATTTAATACCATGTAAATACCGTGTTCTCATCATGAGGATATCTGTTGAATACCGTGTAAACACCATGTTCTCGTCATGAGGATATTTATTGAATACCATGTAAACACCGTGTTCTCGTCATGAGGATATTTATTAAATACCATGTAAACACCGTGTTCTCGTCACGAGGATATTTATTAAATACCGTGTAAACACTGTGTTCTCGTCATGAGGATATTTATTGCATACGGTGTAAACACCGTGTTCTCGTCATGAGGATATTTATTGAATACCATGTAAACACTGTGTTCTCATCATGAGGATATTTATTGAATACCATGTAAACACTCTGTTCTCGTCATGAGGATATTTATTGAATACCGTGTAAACACCGTGTTCTCGTCATGAAGATATTTATTGAATACCGTGTAAACACCGTGTTCTCGTCATGAGGCTATTTATTAAATACCATGTAAACACCGTGTTCTCGTCATGAGGATATTTATTAGATACCATGTACACACTGTGTTCTTGTCATGAGGATATTTATTAAATACCGTGTAAACACCGTGTTCTCGTCATGAGGCTATTTATTAAATACCATGTAAACACCGTGTTCTCGTCATGAGGATATTTATTGAATACCATGTAAACACTTTGTTCTCATCATGAGGATATTTATTGAATACCGTGTAAACACTCTGTTCTCGTCATGAGGATATTTATTGAATACCATGTAAACACTCTGTTCTCGTCATGAGGATATTTATTAAATACCATGTTGTACTCTTCACGAGGATATTTATTAAATACCATGTAAATACTGTCTACTCGTCATGAGGATATTTATTGAATACCGTGTAAACACCGTGTTCTCGTCATGAGGATATTTATTGAATACTGTGTAAACACCGTGTTCTCGTCATGAGGCTATTTATTAAATACCATGTAAACACTGTGTTCTCGTCATGAGGATATTTATTAGATACCATGTACACACTGTGTTCTTGTCATGAGGATATTTATTAAATACCGTGTAAACACCGTGTTCTCGTCATGAGGCTATTTATTAAATACCATGTAAACACCGTGTTCTCGTCATGAGGCTATTTATTGAATACCGTGTAAACACCGTGTTCTCGTCATGAGGCTATTTATTGAATACCATGTAAACACTGTGTTCTCGTCATGAGGATATTTACTGAATACCGTGTAAACACTGTGTTCTCGTCATGAGGCTATTTATTAAATACCATGTAAACACTGTGTTCTCGTCATGAGGAATTTTTTTGAATACTGTGTAAACACCGTGTTCTCGTCATGAGGATATTTATTAAATACCATGTAAACACTGTGTTCTCGTCATGCGGATATTTTTTGAATACCGTGTAAACACCGTGTTCTCGTCATGAGGATATTTATTAAATACCATGTAAACACCGTGTTCTCGTCATGAGGATATTTATTAATTACCATGAAAACACTGTGTTCTCGTCATGAGGAATTTTTTTAAATACTGTGTAAACACCGTGTTCTCGTCATGAGGATATTTATTAATTACCATGAAAACACAGTGTTCTCGTCAGGAGGATATTTATTGAGTACCGAGTAAACACCACGTTCTCGTCATGAGGATATTTATTGAATACTGTGTAAACACTGTGTTCTCGTCATGAGGAATTTTTTTGAATACTGTGTAAACACCGTGTTCTCGTCATGAGGATATTTATTAAATACCATGTAAACACTGTGTTCTCGTCATGCGGATATTTTTTGAATACCGTGTAAACACCGTGTTCTCGTCATGAGGATATTTATTGAATACCATGTAAACACCGTGTTCTCGTCATGAGGATATTTATTAAATACCATGTAAACACCGTGTTCTCGTCACGAGGATATTTATTAAATACCGTGTAAACACTGTGTTCTCGTCATGAGGATATTTATTGCATACGGTGTAAACACCGTGTTCTCGTCATGAGGATATTTATTGAATACCATGTAAACACTGTGTTCTCATCATGAGGATATTTATTGAATACCATGTAAACACTCTGTTCTCGTCATGAGGATATTTATTGAATACCGTGTAAACACCGTGTTCTCGTCATGAAGATATTTATTGAATACCGTGTAAACACCGTGTTCTCGTCATGAGGCTATTTATTAAATACCATGTAAACACCGTGTTCTCGTCATGAGGATATTTATTAGATACCATGTACACACTGTGTTCTTGTCATGAGGATATTTATTAAATACCGTGTAAACACCGTGTTCTCGTCATGAGGCTATTTATTAAATACCATGTAAACACCGTGTTCTCGTCATGAGGATATTTATTGAATACCATGTAAACACTTTGTTCTCATCATGAGGATATTTATTGAATACCGTGTAAACACTCTGTTCTCGTCATGAGGATATTTATTGAATACCATGTAAACACTCTGTTCTCGTCATGAGGATATTTATTAAATACCATGTTGTACTCTTCACGAGGATATTTATTAAATACCATGTAAATACTGTGTACTCGTCATGAGGATATTTATTGAATACCGTGTAAACACCGTGTTCTCGTCATGAGGATATTTATTGAATACTGTGTAAACACCGTGTTCTCGTCATGAGGCTATTTATTAAATACCATGTAAACACTGTGTTCTCGTCATGAGGATATTTATTAGATACCATGTACACACTGTGTTCTTGTCATGAGGATATTTATTAAATACCGTGTAAACACCGTGTTCTCGTCATGAGGCTATTTATTAAATACCATGTAAACACCGTGTTCTCGTCATGAGGCTATTTATTGAATACCGTGTAAACACCGTGTTCTCGTCATGAGGCTATTTATTGAATACCATGTAAACACTGTGTTCTCGTCATGAGGATATTTACTGAATACCGTGTAAACACTGTGTTCTCGTCATGAGGCTATTTATTAAATACCATGTAAACACTGTGTTCTCGTCATGAGGAATTTTTTTGAATACTGTGTAAACACCGTGTTCTCGTCATGAGGATATTTATTAAATACCATGTAAACACTGTGTTCTCGTCATGCGGATATTTTTTGAATACCGTGTAAACACCGTGTTCTCGTCATGAGGATATTTATTAAATACCATGTAAACACCGTGTTCTCGTCATGAGGATATTTATTAATTACCATGAAAACACTGTGTTCTCGTCATGAGGAATTTTTTTAAATACTGTGTAAACACCGTGTTCTCGTCATGAGGATATTTATTAATTACCATGAAAACACAGTGTTCTCGTCATGAGGATATTTATTGAGTACCGAGTAAACACCACGTTCTCGTCATGAGGATATTTATTGAATACTGTGTAAACACCGTGTTCTCGTCATGAGGATATTTTTTGAATACCATGTAAACACCGTGTTCTCGTCAAGAGGATATTTATTGAATACCATGTAAACACCGTGTTCTCGTCATGAGGATATTTATTAAATACCATGTAAATACTGTGTACTCGTCACGAGGATATTTATTAAATACCATGTAAATATTGTGTACTCGTCATGAGGATATCTATTGAATACCATGTAAACACTGTGTTCTCGTCATGATGAAATTTATTAAATACCATGTAAACACCGTGTTCTCGTCATGAGGATATCTATTTAATGCCATGTAAACACTGTGCTCTCGTCATGATGATATTTATTAAATACCATGTAAACACTGTGTTCTCGTCATGATGATATTTATTAAATACCACGTAAACACCGTGTTCTCGTCATGAGGATAGTTATTAAATACCGTGTAAACACCGTGTTCTCGTCATGATGATATTTATTAAATACCATGTAAACGCTGTGTTCTCGTCATGAGGATATTTTTTAAATACCATGTAAACACTGTGTTCCCGTCATGAGGATATTTATTAAATACCATGTAAACACTGTGTTCTCATCTTGAGGATATTTATTGAATACTGTGTAAACACCGTGTTCTCGTCATGGGGCTATTTATTAAATACCATGTAAACACTGTGTTCTCGTCTTGAGGATATTTATTGAATACCGTGTAAACACTGTGTTCTTGTCTTGAGGATATTTATTGAATACCGTGTGAACACCGTGTTCTCGTCATGAGGCTATTTATTAAATACCATGTAAACACTGTGTTCTCGTCATGAGGATATCTATTAAATACCATGTAAACACCGTGTTCTCGTCATGAGGATATCTATTGAATACCATGTAAACACTGTGTTCTCGTCATGATGATATTTATTAAATACCATGTAAACACCGTGTTCTCGTCATGAGGATATCTATTGAATACCATGTAAACACTGTGTTCTCGTCATGAGGATATCTATTGAATACCATGTAAACACTGTTTTCTCGTCATGATGATATTTATTAAATACCATGTAAACACCGTGTTCTCGTCATGAGGATATCTATTGAATACCATGTAAACACTGTGTTCTCGTCATGATGATATTTATTAAATACAATGTAAACACTGTGTTCTCGTCATGATGATATTTATTAAATACCAAGTAAACACTGTGTTCTCGTCATGAGGATATTTATTAAATACCGTGTAAACACCGTGTTCTCGTCATGATGATATTTATTAAATACCATGTAAACGCTGTGTTCTCGTCATGAGGATATTTTTAAAATACCATGTAAACACTGTGTTCCCGTCATGAGGATATTTATTAAATACCATGTAAACACTGTGTTCTCATCTTGAGGATATTTATTGAATACTGTGTAAACACCGTGTTCTCGTCATGAGGATATTTATTGAATACCGTGTAAACACCGTGTTCTCGTCATGAGGCTATTTATTGAATACCATGTAAACACCGTGTTCTCGTCATGAGGCTATTTATTAAATACCATGTAAACACTGTGTTCTCGTCAGGAGGATATTTACTGAATACCGTGTAAACACCGTGTTCTCGTAATGAGGATATTTATTAATTACCATGAAAACACAGTGTTCTCGCCATGAGGATATTTATTGAGTACCGTGTAAACACTGTGTTCTCGTCATGAGGCTATTTATTAAATACCATGTAAACACTGTGTTCTCGTCATGAGGAATTTTTTTGAATACTGTGTAAACACCGTGTTCTCGTCATGAGGATATTTTTTGAATACCGTGTAAACACCGTGTTCTCGTCATGAGGCTATTTATTAAATACCATGTAAACACTGTGTTCTCGTCATGAGGAATTTTTTTGAATAGTGTGTAAACACCGTGTTCTCATCATGAGGATAATTTTTGAATACCGTGTAAACACCGTGTTCTCGTCATGAGGATATTTATTAAATACCATGTAAACACCGTGTTCTCGTCATGAGGATATTTATTAATTACCATGAAAACTCTGTGTTCTCGTCATGAGGAATTTTTTTGAATACTGTGTAAACACTGTGTTCTCGTCATGAGGATATTTATTAAATACCATGTAAACACCATGTTCTCGTCATGCGGATATTTTTTGAATACCGTGTAAACACTGTGTTCTCGTCATGAGGCTATTTATTAAATACCATGTAAACACCGTATTCTCGTCATGAGGATATCTATTAAATACCATGTAAACACCGTGTACTCGTCATGAGGATATCTATTGAATACCATGTAAACACTGTGTTCTCGTCATGAGGATATTTACTGAATACCGTGTAAACACTGTGTTCTCGTCATGAGGCTATTTATTAAATACCATGTAAACACTGTGTTCTCGTCATGAGGAATTTTTTTGAATACTGTGTAAACACCGTGTTCTCGTCATGAGGATATTTATTAAATACCATGTAAACACTGTGTTCTCGTCATGCGGATATTTTTTGAATACCGTGTAAACACCGTGTTCTCGTCATGAGGATATTTATTAAATACCATGTAAACACTGTGTTCTCGTCATGAGGATATTTATTAATTACCATGAAAACACTGTGTTCTCGTCATGAGGAATTTTTGTAAATACTGTGTAAACACCGTGTTCTCGTCATGAGGATATTTATTAATTACCATGAAAACACAGTGTTCTCGTCATGAGGATATTTATTGAGTACCGTGTAAACACCACGTTCTCGTCATGAGGATATTTATTGAATACTGTGTAAACACCGTGTTCTCGTCATGAGGATATTTTTTGAATACCATGTAAACACCGTGTTCTCGTCAAGAGGATATTTATTGAATACCATGTAAACACCGTGTTCTCGTCATGAGGATATTTATTAAATACCATGTAAATACTGTGTACTCGTCACGAGGATATTTATTAAATACCATGTAAATACTGTGTACTCGTCATGAGGATATCTATTGAATACCATGTAAACACTGTGTTCTCGTCATGATGAAATTTATTAAATACCATGTAAACACCGTGTTCTCGTCATGAGGATATCTATTTAATACCATGTAAACACTGTGCTCTCGTCATGATGATATTTATTAAATACCATGTAAACACTGTGTTCTCGTCATGATGATATTTATTAAATACCACGTAAACACCGTGTTCTCGTCATGAGGATAGTTATTAAATACCGTGTAAACACCGTGTTCTCGTCATGATGATATTTATTAAATACCATGTAAACGCTGTGTTCTCGTCATGAGGATATTTTTTAAATACCATGTAAACACTGTGTTCCCGTCATGAGGATATTTATTAAATACCATGTAAACACTGTGTTCTCATCTTGAGGATATTTATTGAATACTGTGTAAACACCGTGTTCTCGTCATGGGGCTATTTATTAAATACCATGTAAACACTGTGTTCTCGTCTTGAGGATATTTATTGAATACCGTGTAAACACTGTGTTCTTGTCTTGAGGATATTTATTGAATACCGTGTGAACACCGTGTTCTCGTCATGAGGCTATTTATTAAATACCATGTAAACACTGTGTTCTCGTCATGAGGATATCTATTAAATACCATGTAAACACCGTGTTCTCGTCATGAGGATATCTATTGAATACCATGTAAACACTGTGTTCTCGTCATGATGATATTTATTAAATACCATGTAAACACCGTGTTCTCGTCATGAGGATATCTATTGAATACCATGTAAACACTGTGTTCTCGTCATGAGGATATCTATTGAATACCATGTAAACACTGTGTTCTCGTCATGATGATATTTATTAAATACCATGTAAACACCGTGTTCTCGTCATGAGGATATCTATTGAATACCATGTAAACACTGTGTTCTCGTCATGATGATATTTATTAAATACAATGTAAACACTGTGTTCTCGTCATGATGATATTTATTAAATACCAAGTAAACACTGTGTTCTCGTCATGAGGATATTTATTAAATACCGTGTAAACACCGTGTTCTCGTCATGATGATATTTATTAAATACCATGTAAACGCTGTGTTCTCGTCATGAGGATATTTTTAAAATACCATGTAAACACTGTGTTCCCGTCATGAGGATATTTATTAAATACCATGTAAACACTGTGTTCTCATCTTGAGGATATTTATTGAATACCGTGTAAACACCGTGTTCTCGTCATGAGGATATTTATTGAATACCGTGTAAACACCGTGTTCTCGTCATGAGGCTATTTATTGAATACCATGTAAACACCGTGTTCTCGTCATGAGGCTATTTATTAAATACCATGTAAACACTGTGTTCTCGTCAGGAGGATATTTACTGAATACCGTGTAAACACCGTGTTCTCGTAATGAGGATATTTATTAATTACCATGAAAACACAGTGTTCTCGCCATGAGGATATTTATTGAGTACCGTGTAAACACTGTGTTCTCGTCATGAGGCTATTTATTAAATACCATGTAAACACTGTGTTCTCGTCATGAGGAATTTTTTTGAATACTGTGTAAACACCGTGTTCTCGTCATGAGGATATTTTTTGAATACCGTGTAAACACCGTGTTCTCGTCATGAGGCTATTTATTAAATACCATGTAAACACTGTGTTCTCGTCATGAGGAATTTTTTTGAATAGTGTGTAAACACCGTGTTCTCATCATGAGGATAATTTTTGAATACCGTGTAAACACCGTGTTCTCGTCATGAGGATATTTATTAAATACCATGTAAACACCGTGTTCTCGTCATGAGGATATTTATTAATTACCATGAAAACTCTGTGTTCTCGTCATGAGGAATTTTTTTGAATACTGTGTAAACACCGTGTTCTCGTCATGAGGATATTTATTAAATACCATGTAAACACCATGTTCTCGTCATGCGGATATTTTTTGAATACCGTGTAAACACTGTGTTCTCGTCATGAGGCTATTTATTAAATACCATGTAAACACCGTATTCTCGTCATGAGGATATCTATTAAATACCATGTAAACACCGTGTACTCGTCATGAGGATATCTATTGAATACCATGTAAACACTGTGTTCTCGTCATGAGGATATTTACTGAATACCGTGTAAACACTGTGTTCTCGTCATGAGGCTATTTATTAAATACCATGTAAACACTGTGTTCTCGTCATGAGGAATTTTTTTGAATACTGTGTAAACACCGTGTTCTCGTCATGAGGATATTTATTAAATACCATGTAAACACTGTGTTCTCGTCATGAGGAATTTTTGTAAATACTGTGTAAACACCGTGTTCTCGTCATGAGGATATTTATTAATTACCATGAAAACACAGTGTTCTCGTCATGAGGATATTTATTGAGTACCGTGTAAACACCACGTTCTCGTCATGAGGATATTTATTGAATACTGTGTAAACACCGTGTTCTCGTCATGAGGATATTTTTTGAATACCATGTAAACACCGTGTTCTCGTCAAGAGGATATTTATTGAATACCATGTAAACACCGTGTTCTCGTCATGAGGATATTTATTAAATACCATGTAAATACTGTGTACTCGTCACGAGGATATTTATTAAATACCATGTAAATACTGTGTACTCGTCATGAGGATATCTATTGAATACCATGTAAACACTGTGTTCTCGTCATGATGAAATTTATTAAATACCATGTAAACACTGTGCTCTCGTCATGATGATATTTATTAAATACCATGTAAACACTGTGTTCTCGTCATGATGATATTTATTAAATACCACGTAAACACCGTGTTCTCGTCATGAGGATATTTATTAAATACCGTGTAAACACCGTGTTCTCGTCATGATGATATTTATTAAATACCATGTAAACGCTGTGTTCTCGTCATGAGGATATTTTTTAAATACCATGTAAACACTGTGTTCTCGTCATGAGGATATCTATTAAATACCATGTAAACACCGTGTTCTCGTCATGAGGATATCTATTGAATACCATGTAAACACTGTGTTCTCGTCATGATGATATTTATTAAATACCATGTAAACACCGTGTTCTCGTCATGAGGATATCTATTGAATACCATGTAAACACTGTGTTCTCGTCATGAGGATATCTATTGAATACCATGTAAACACTGTGTTCTCGTCATGATGATATTTATTAAATACCATGTAAACACCGTGTTCTCGTCATGAGGATATCTATTGAATACCATGTAAACACTGTGTTCTCGTCATGATGATATTTATTAAATACAATGTAAACACTGTGTTCTCGTCATGATGATATTTATTAAATACCAAGTAAACACCGTGTTCTCGTCATGAGGATATTTATTAAATACCGTGTAAACACCGTGTTCTCGTCATGATGATATTTATTAAATACCATGTAAACGCTGTGTTCTCGTCATGAGGATATTTTTAAAATACCATGTAAACACTGTGTTCCCGTCATGAGGATATTTATTAAATACCATGTAAACACTGTGTTCTCATCTTGAGGATATTTATTGAATACCGTGTAAACACCGTGTTCTCGTCATGAGGATATTTATTGAATACCGTGTAAACACCGTGTTCTCGTCATGAGGCTATTTATTGAATACCATGTAAACACCGTGTTCTCGTCATGAGGCTATTTATTAAATACCATGTAAACACTGTGTTCTCGTCAGGAGGATATTTACTGAATACCGTCTAAACACCGTGTTCTCGTAATGAGGATATTTATTAATTACCATGAAAACACAGTGTTCTCGCCATGAGGATATTTATTGAGTACCGTGTAAACACTGTGTTCTCGTCATGAGGCTATTTATTAAATACCATGTAAACACTGTGTTCTCGTCATGAGGAATTTTTTTGAATACTGTGTAAACACCGTGTTCTCGTCATGAGGATATTTTTTGAATACCGTGTAAACACCGTGTTCTCGTCATGAGGCTATTTATTAAATACCATGTAAACACTGTGTTCTCGTCATGAGGAATTTTTTTGAATACTGTGTAAACACCGTGTTCTCATCATGAGGATAATTTTTGAATACCGTGTAAACACCGTGTTCTCGTCATGAGGATATTTATTAAATACCATGTAAACACCGTGTTCTCGTCATGAGGATATTTATTAATTACCATGAAAACTCTGTGTTCTCGTCATGAGGAATTTTTTTGAATACTGTGTAAACACCGTGTTCTCGTCATGAGGATATTTATTAAATACCATGTAAACACCATGTTCTCGTCATGCGGATATTTTTTGAATACCGTGTAAACACTGTGTTCTCGTCATGAGGCTATTTATTAAATACCATGTAAACACCGTATTCTCGTCATGAGGATATCTATTAAATACCATGTAAACACCGTGTACTCGTCATGAGGATATCTATTGAATACCATGTAAACACTGTGTTCTCGTCATGAGGATATTTACTGAATACCGTGTAAACACTGTGTTCTCGTCATGAGGCTATTTATTAAATACCATGTAAACACTGTGTTCTCGTCATGAGGAATTTTTTTGAATACTGTGTAAACACCGTGTTCTCGTCATGAGGATATTTATTAAATACCATGTAAACACTGTGTTCTCGTCATGAGGAATTTTTGTAAATACTGTGTAAACACCGTGTTCTCGTCATGAGGATATTTATTAATTACCATGAAAACACAGTGTTCTCGTCATGAGGATATTTATTGAGTACCGTGTAAACACCACGTTCTCGTCATGAGGATATTTATTGAATACTGTGTAAACACTGTGTTCTCGTCATGAGGATATTTTTTGAATACCATGTAAACACCGTGTTCTCGTCAAGAGGATATTTATTGAATACCATGTAAACACCGTGTTCTCGTCATGAGGATATTTATTAAATACCATGTAAATACTGTGTACTCGTCACGAGGATATTTATTAAATACCATGTAAATACTGTGTACTCGTCATGAGGATATCTATTGAATACCATGTAAACACTGTGTTCTCGTCATGATGAAATTTATTAAATACCATGTAAACACTGTGCTCTCGTCATGATGATATTTATTAAATACCATGTAAACACTGTGTTCTCGTCATGATGATATTTATTAAATACCACGTAAACACCGTGTTCTCGTCATGAGGATATTTATTAAATACCGTGTAAACACCGTGTTCTCGTCATGATGATATTTATTAAATACCATGTAAACGCTGTGTTCTCGTCATGAGGATATTTTTTAAATACCATGTAAACACTGTGTTCTCGTCATGAGGATATCTATTAAATACCATGTAAACACCGTGTTCTCGTCATGAGGATATCTATTGAATACCATGTAAACACTGTGTTCTCGTCATGATGATATTTATTAAATACCATGTAAACACCGTGTTCTCGTCATGAGGATATCTATTGAATACCATGTAAACACTGTGTTCTCGTCATGAGGATATCTATTGAATACCATGTAAACACTGTGTTCTCGTCATGATGATATTTATTAAATACCATGTAAACACCGTGTTCTCGTCATGAGGATATCTATTGAATACCATGTAAACACTGTGTTCTCGTCATGATGATATTTATTAAATACAATGTAAACACTGTGTTCTCGTCATGATGATATTTATTAAATACCAAGTAAACACCGTGTTCTCGTCATGAGGATATTTATTAAATACCGTGTAAACACCGTGTTCTCGTCATGATGATATTTATTAAATACCATGTAAACGCTGTGTTCTCGTCATGAGGATATTTTTAAAATACCATGTAAACACTGTGTTCCCGTCATGAGGATATTTATTAAATACCATGTAAACACTGTGTTCTCATCTTGAGGATATTTATTGAATACCGTGTAAACACCGTGTTCTCGTCATGAGGATATTTATTGAATACCGTGTAAACACCGTGTTCTCGTCATGAGGCTATTTATTGAATACCATGTAAACACCGTGTTCTCGTCATGAGGCTATTTATTAAATACCATGTAAACACTGTGTTCTCGTCAGGAGGATATTTACTGAATACCGTGTAAACACCGTGTTCTCGTAATGAGGATATTTATTAATTACCATGAAAACACAGTGTTCTCGCCATGAGGATATTTATTGAGTACCGTGTAAACACTGTGTTCTCGTCATGAGGCTATTTATTAAATACCATGTAAACACTGTGTTCTCGTCATGAGGAATTTTTTTGAATACTGTGTAAACACCGTGTTCTCGTCATGAGGATATTTTTTGAATACCGTGTAAACACCGTGTTCTCGTCATGAGGCTATTTATTAAATACCATGTAAACACTGTGTTCTCGTCATGAGGAATTTTTTTGAATACTGTGTAAACACCGTGTTCTCATCATGAGGATAATTTTTGAATACCGTGTAAACACCGTGTTCTCGTCATGAGGATATTTATTAAATACCATGTAAACACCGTGTTCTCGTCATGAGGATATTTATTAATTACCATGAAAACTCTGTGTTCTCGTCATGAGGAATTTTTTTGAATACTGTGTAAACACCGTGTTCTCGTCATGAGGATATTTATTAAATACCATGTAAACACCATGTTCTCGTCATGCGGATATTTTTTGAATACCGTGTAAACACTGTGTTCTCGTCATGAGGCTATTTATTAAATACCATGTAAACACCGTATTCTCGTCATGAGGATATCTATTAAATACCATGTAAACACCGTGTACTCGTCATGAGGATATCTATTGAATACCATGTAAACACTGTGTTCTCGTCATGATGATATTTATTAAATACCATGTAAACACCGTGTTCTCGTCATGAGGATATCTATTGAATACCATGTAAACACTGTGTTCTCGTCATGATGATATTTATTAAATACCATGTAAACACCGTGTTCTCGTCATGAGGATATCTATTGAATACCATGTAAACACTGTGTTCTCGTCATGATGATATTTATTAAATACCATGTAAACACAGTGTTCTCGTCATGATGATATTTATTAAATACCACGTAAACACCGTGTTCTCTTCATGAGGATGTTTATTAAATACCGTGTAAACACCGTGTTCTCGTCATGATGATATTTATTAAATACCATGTAAAAGCTGTGTTCTCGTCATGAGGATATTTTTTAAATACCATGTAAACACTGTGTTCCCGTCATGAGGATATTTATTAAATACCATGTAAACACTGTGTTCTCATCTTGAGCATATTTATTGAATACCGTGTAAACACCGTGTTCTCGTCATGGGGCTATTTATTAAATACCATGTAAACACTGTGTTCTCGTCTTGAGGATATTTTTGGAATACCATCTAAACACCGTGTTCTCGTCAAGAGGATATTTATTGAATACCATGTAAACACCGTGTTCTCGTCATGAGGATATTTATTAAATACCATGTAAATACTGTGTACTCGTCACGAGGATATTTATTAAATACCATGTAAATACTGTGTACTCGTCATGAGGATATCTATTGAATACCATGTAAACGCTGTGTTCTCGTCATGATGATATTTATTAAATACCATGTAAACACCGTGTTCTCGTCATGAGGATATCTATTGAATACCATGTAAACACTGTGTTCTCGTCATGATGATATTTATTAAATACCATGTAAACACTGTGTTCTCGTCATGATGATATTCATTAAATACCACGTAAACACCGTGTTCTCGTCATGAGGATATTTATTAAATACCGTGTAAACACCGTGTTCTTGTCTTGAGGATATTTATTGAATACCGTGTGAACACCGTGTTCTCGTCATGAGGCTATTTATTAAATACCATGTAAACACCGTGTTCTCGTCATGAGGATATCTATTAAATACCATGTAAACACCGTGTACTCGTCATGAGGATATCTATTAAATACCATGTAAAGACTGTGTTCTCGTCATGATGATATTTATTAAATACCATGTAAACACTGTGTTCTCGTCATGATGATATTTATTAAATACCAAGTAAACACCGTGTTCTCGTCATGAGGATATTTATTAAATACTGTGTAAACACCGTGTTCTCGTCATGATGATATTTATTAAATACCATGTAAACGCTGTGTTCTCGTCATGAGGATATTTTTTAAATACCATGTAAACACTGTGTTCCCGTCATGAGGATATTTATTAAATACCATGTAAACTCTGTGTTCTCATCTTGAGGATATTTATTGAATACCGTGTAAACACCGTGTTCTCGTCATGAGGATATTTATTGAATACCGTGTAAACACCGTGTTCTCGTCATGAGGCTATTTATTGAATACCGTGTAAACACCGTGTTCTCGTCATGAGGCTATTTATTAAATACCATGTAAACACTGTGTTCTCGTCAGGAGGATATTTACTGAATACCGTGTAAACACCGTGTTCTCGTCATGAGGATATTTATTAATTACCATGAAAACACAGTGTTCCCGTCATGAGGATATTTATTGAGTACCGTGTAAACACCGTGTTATCGTCATGAGGATATTTATTAATTACCATGAAAACACAGTGTTCTCGTCATGAGGATATTTATTGAGTACCGTGTAAACACCGTGTTCTCGTCATGAGGCTATTTATTAAATACCATGTAAACACTGTGTTCTCGTCATGAGGAATTTTTTTGAATACTGTGTAAACACCGTGTTCTCATCATGAGGATAATTTTTGAATACCGTGTAAACACCGTGTTCTCGTCATGAGGATATTTATTAAATACCATGTAAACACCGTGTTCTCGTCATGAGGATATTTATTAATTACCATGAAAACACTGTGTTCTCGTCATGAGGAATTTTTTTGAATACTGTGTAAACACCGTGTTCTCGTCATGATGATATTTATTAAATACCATGTAAACACTGTGTTCTCGTCATGATGATATTTATTAAATACCACGTAAACACCGTGTTCTCTTCATGAGGATGTTTATTAAATACCGTGTAAACACCGTGTTCTCGTCATGATGATATTTATTAAATACCATGTAAAAGCTGTGTTCTCGTCATGAGGATATTTTTTAAATACCATGTAAACACTGTGTTCCCGTCATGAGGATATTTATTAAATACCATGTAAACACTGTGTTCTCATCTTGAGCATATTTATTGAATACCGTGTAAACACCGTGTTCTCGTCATGGGGCTATTTATTAAATACCATGTAAACACTGTGTTCTCGTCTTGAGGATATTTTTGGAATACCATCTAAACACCGTGTTCTCGTCAAGAGGATATTTATTGAATACCATGTAAACACCGTGTTCTCGTCATGAGGATATTTATTAAATACCATGTAAATACTGTGTACTCGTCACGAGGATATTTATTAAATACCATGTAAATACTGTGTACTCGTCATGAGGATATCTATTGAATACCATGTAAACGCTGTGTTCTCGTCATGATGATATTTATTAAATACCATGTAAACACCGTGTTCTCGTCATGAGGATATCTATTGAATACCATGTAAACACTGTGTTCTCGTCATGATGATATTTATTAAATACCATGTAAACACTGTGTTCTCGTCATGATGATATTCATTAAATACCACGTAAACACCGTGTTCTCGTCATGAGGATATTTATTAAATACCGTGTAAACACCGTGTTCTTGTCTTGAGGATATTTATTGAATACCGTGTGAACACCGTGTTCTCGTCATGAGGCTATTTATTAAATACCATGTAAACACCGTGTTCTCGTCATGAGGATATCTATTAAATACCATGTAAACACCGTGTACTCGTCATGAGGATATCTATTAAATACCATGTAAAGACTGTGTTCTCGTCATGATGATATTTATTAAATACCATGTAAACACTGTGTTCTCGTCATGATGATATTTATTAAATACCAAGTAAACACCGTGTTCTCGTCATGAGGATATTTATTAAATACTGTGTAAACACCGTGTTCTCGTCATGATGATATTTATTAAATACCATGTAAACGCTGTGTTCTCGTCATGAGGATATTTTTTAAATACCATGTAAACACTGTGTTCCCGTCATGAGGATATTTATTAAATACCATGTAAACTCTGTGTTCTCATCTTGAGGATATTTATTGAATACCATGTAAACACCGTGTTCTCGTCATGAGGATATTTATTGAATACCGTGTAAACACCGTGTTCTCGTCATGAGGCTATTTATTGAATACCGTGTAAACACCGTGTTCTCGTCATGAGGCTATTTATTAAATACCATGTAAACACTGTGTTCTCGTCAGGAGGATATTTACTGAATACCGTGTAAACACCGTGTTCTCGTCATGAGGATATTTATTAATTACCATGAAAACACAGTGTTCCCGTCATGAGGATATTTATTGAGTACCGTGTAAACACCGTGTTATCGTCATGAGGATATTTATTAATTACCATGAAAACACAGTGTTCTCGCCATGAGGATATTTATTGAGTACCGTGTAAACACCGTGTTCTCGTCATGAGGCTATTTATTAAATACCATGTAAACACTGTGTTCTCGTCATGAGGAATTTTTTTGAATACTGTGTAAACACCGTGTTCTCATCATGAGGATAATTTTTGAATACCGTGTAAACACCGTGTTCTCGTCATGAGGATATTTATTAAATACCATGTAAACACCGTGTTCTCGTCATGAGGATATTTATTAATTACCATGAAAACACTGTGTTCTCGTCATGAGGAATTTTTTTGAATACTGTGTAAACACCGTGTTCTCGTCATGAGGATATTTATTAAATACCATGTAAACACCATGTTCTCGTCATGCGGATATTTTTTGAATACCGTGTAAACACCGTGTTCTCGTCATGAGGCTATTTATTAAATACCATGTAAACACCGTATTCTCGTCATGAGGATATCTATTAAATACCATGTAAACACCGTGTTCTCGTCATGAGGATATCTATTGAATACCATGTAAACACTGTGTTCTCGTCATGATGATATTTATTAAATACCATGTAAACACCGTGTTCTCGTCATGAGGATATCTATTGAATACCATGTAAAGACTGTGTTCTCGTCATGATGATATTTATTAAATACCATGTAAACACTGTGTTCTCGTCATGAGGATATTTACTGAATACCGTGTAAACACTGTGTTCTCGTCATGAGGCTATTTATTAAATACCATGTAAACACTGTGTTCTCGTCATGAGGAATTTTTTTGAATACTGTGTAAACACCGTGTTCTCGTCATGAGGATATTTATTAAATACCATGTAAACACTGTGTTCTCGTCATGCGGATATTTTTTGAATACCGTGTAAACACCGTGTTCTCGTCATGAGGATATTTATTAAATACCATGTAAACACCGTGTTCTCGTCATGAGGAATTTTTTTAAATACTGTGTAAACACCGTGTTCTCGTCATGAGGATATTTATTGAGTACCGTGTAAACACCACGTTCTCGTCATGAGGATATTTATTGAATACTGTGTAAACACCGTGTTCTCGTCAAGAGGATATTTATTGAATACCATGTAAACACCGTGTTCTCGTCATGAGGATATTTATTAAATACCATGTAAATACTGTGTACTCGTCACGAGGATATTTATTAAATACCATGTAAACACTGTGTTCTCGTCATGCGGATATTTTTTGAATACCGTGTAAACACCGTGTTCTCGTCATGAGGATATTTATTAAATACCATGTAAACACCGTGTTCTCGTCATGAGGAATTTTTTTAAATACTGTGTAAACACCGTGTTCTCGTCATGAGGATATTTATTGAGTACCGTGTAAACACCACGTTCTCGTCATGAGGATATTTATTGAATACTGTGTAAACACCGTGTTCTCGTCAAGAGGATATTTATTGAATACCATGTAAACACCGTGTTCTCGTCATGAGGATATTTATTAAATACCATGTAAATACTGTGTACTCGTCACGAGGATATTTATTAAATACCATGTAAATACTGTGTACTCGTCATGAGGATATCTATTGAATACCATGTAAACACTGTGTTCTCGTCATGATGAAATTTATTAAATACCATGTAAACACCGTGTTCTCGTCATGAGGATATCTATTTAATACCATGTAAACACTGTGCTCTCGTCATGATGATATTTATTAAATACCATGTAAACACTGTGTTCTCGTCATGATGATATTTATTAAATACCACGTAAACACCGTGTTCTCGTCATGAGGATATTTATTAAATACCGTGTAAAGACTGTGTTCTCGTCATGATGATATTTATTAAATACCGTGTAAACACTGTGTTCTCGTCATGAGGATATTTACTGAATACCGTGTAAACACTGTGTTCTCGTCATGAGGCTATTTATTAAATACCATGTAAACACTGTGTTCTCGTCATGAGGAATTTTTTTGAATACTGTGTAAACACCGTGTTCTCGTCATGAGGATATTTATTAAATACCATGTAAACACTGTGTTCTCGTCATGCGGATATTTTTTGAATACCGTGTAAACACCGTGTTCTCGTCATGAGGATATTTATTAAATACCATGTAAACACCGTGTTCTCGTCATGAGGATATTTATTAATTACCATGAAAACACTGTGTTCTCGTCATGAGGAATTTTTTTAAATACTGTGTAAACACCGTGTTCTCGTCATGAGGATATTTATTAATTACCATGAAAACACTGTGTTCTCGTCATGAGGAATTTTTTTAAATACTGTGTAAACACCGTGTTCTCGTCATGAGGATATTTATTAATTACCATGAAAACACAGTGTTCTCGTCATGAGGATATTTATTGAGTACCGTGTAAACACCACGTTCTCGTCATGAGGATATTTATTGAATACTGTGTAAACACCGTGTTCTCGTCATGAGGATATTTTTTGAATACCATGTAAACACCGTGTTCTCGTCATGAGGATATTTATTAAATACCATGTAAATACTGTGTACTCGTCATGAGGATATCTATTGAATACCATGTAAACACTGTGTTCTCGTCATGATGAAATTTATTAAATACCATGTAAACACCGTGTTCTCGTCATGAGGATATCTATTTAATACCATGTAAACACTGTGCTCTCGTCATGATGATATTTATTAAATACCATGTAAACACTGTGTTCTCGTCATGATGATATTTATTAAATACCACGTAAACACCGTGTTCTCGTCATGAGGATATTTATTAAATACCGTGTAAACACCGTGTTCTCGTCATGATGATATTTATTAAATACCATGTAAACGCTGTGTTCTCGTCATGAGGATATTTTTTAAATACCATGTAAACACTGTGTTCCCGTCATGAGGATATTTATTAAATACCATGTAAACACTGTGTTCTCATCTTGAGGATATTTATTGAATACTGTGTAAACACCGTGTTCTCGTCATGGGGCTATTTATTAAATACCATGTAAACACTGTGTTCTCGTCTTGAGGATATTTATTGAATACCGTGTAAACACTGTGTTCTTGTCTTGAGGATATTTATTGAATACCGTGTGAACACCGTGTTCTCGTCATGAGGCTATTTATTAAATACCATGTAAACACCGTGTTCTCGTCATGAGGATATTTATTAAATACCGTGTAAACACCGTGTTCTCGTCATGAGGCTATTTATTAAATACCATGTAAACACTGTGTTCTCGTCATGAGGATATCTATTAAATACCATGTAAACACCGTGTTCTCGTCATGAGGATATCTATTGAATACCATGTAAACACTGTGTTCTCGTCATGATGATATTTATTAAATACCATGTAAACACCGTGTTCTCGTCATGAGGATATCTATTGAATACCATGTAAACACTGTGTTCTCGTCATGAGGATATCTATTGAATACCATGTAAACACTGTGTTCTCGTCATGATGATATTTATTAAATACCATGTAAACACCGTGTTCTCGTCATGAGGATATCTATTGAATACCATGTAAACACTGTGTTCTCGTCATGATGATATTTATTAAATACAATGTAAACACCGTGTTCTCGTCATGATGATATTTATTAAATACCAAGTAAACACCGTGTTCTCGTCATGAGGATATTTATTAAATACAGTGTAAACACCGTGTTCTCGTCATGATGATATTTATTAAATACCATGTAAACGCTGTGTTCTCGTCATGAGGATATTTTTAAAATACCATGTAAACACTGTGTTCCCGTCATGAGGATATTTATTAAATACCATGTAAACACTGTGTTCTCATCTTGAGGATATTTATTGAATACCGTGTAAACACCGTGTTCTCATCATGAGGCTATTTATTGAATACCATGTAAACACCGTGTTCTCGTCATGAGGCTATTTATTAAATACCATGTAAACACTGTGTTCTCGTCAGGAGGATATTTACTGAATACCGTCTAAACACCGTGTTCTCGTAATGAGGATATTTATTAATTACCATGAAAACACAGTGTTCTCGCCATGAGGATATTTATTGAGTACCGTGTAAACACTGTGTTCTCGTCATGAGGCTATTTATTAAATACCATGTAAACACTGTGTTCTCGTCATGAGGAATTTTTTTGAATACTGTGTAAACACCGTGTTCTCGTCATGAGGATATTTTTTGAATACCGTGTAAACACCGTGTTCTCGTCATGAGGCTATTTATTAAATACCATGTAAACACTGTGTTCTCGTCACGAGGAATTTTTTTGAATAGTGTGTAAACACCGTGTTCTCATCATGAGGATACTTTTTGAATACCGTGTAAACACCGTGTTCTCGTCATGAGGATATTTATTAAATACCATGTAAACACCGTGTTCTCGTCATGAGGATATTTATTAATTACCATGAAAACTCTGTGTTCTCGTCCTGAGGAATTTTTTTGAATACTGTGTAAACACCGTGTTCTCGTCATGAGGATATTTATTAAATACCATGTAAACACCATGTTCTCGTCATGCGGATATTTTTTGAATACCGTGTAAACACTGTGTTCTCGTCATGAGGCTATTTATTAAATACCATGTAAACACCGTGTTCTCGTCATGAGGATATTTATTAAATACCGTGTAAACACCGTGTTCTCGTCATGAGGCTATTTATTAAATACCATGTAAACACTGTGTTCTCGTCATGAGGATATCTATTAAATACCATGTAAACACCGTGTTCTCGTCATGAGGATATCTATTGAATACCATGTAAACACTGTGTTCTCGTCATGATGATAT
>JAVVLW010000352.1:0-13000 GCA_034401795.1 Chaetoderma sp. LZ-2023a
ATACCATGTAAACTCTGTGTTCTCATCTTGAGGATATTTATTGAATACCGTGTAAACACCGTGTTCTCGTCATGAGGATATTTATTGAATACCGTGTAAACACCGTGTTCTCGTCATGAGGCTATTTATTGAATACTGTGTAAACACCGTGTTCTCGTCATGAGGCTATTTATTAAATACCATGTAAACACTGTGTTCTCGTCATGAGGATATTTATTGAATACTGTGTAAACACTGTGTTCTCGTCATGAGGATATTTTTTGAATACCGTGTAAACACCGTGTTCTCGTCATGAGGCTATTTATTAAATACCATGTAAACACTGTGTTCTCGTCATGAGGAATTTTTTTGAATACTGTGTAAACACCGTGTTCTCATCATGAGGATAATTTTTGAATACCGTGTAAACACCGTGTTCTCGTCATGAGGATATTTATTAAATACCATGTAAACACCGTGTTCTCGTCATGAGGATATTTATTAATTACCATGAAAACACTGTGTTCTCGTCATGAGGAATTTTTTTGAATACTGTGTAAACACCGTGTTCTCGTCATGAGGAATTTTTTTGAATACTGTGTAAACACCGTGTTCTCGTCATGAGGATATTTATTAAATACCATGTAAACACCATGTTCTCGTCATGCGGATATTTTTTGAATACCGTGTAAACACCGTGTTCTCGTCATGAGGCTATTTATTAAATACCATGTAAACACCGTGTTCTCGTCATGAGGATATCTATTAAATACCATGTAAACACCGTGTTCTCGTCATGAGGATATTTATTAAATACCATGTAAACACAGTGTTCTCGTCATGATGATATTTATTAAATACCATGTAAACACCGTGTTCTCGTCATGAGGATATTTATTAAATACCGTGTAAACACTGTGTTCTCGTCATGATGATATTTATTAAATACCATGTAAACACTGTGTTCCCGTCATGAGGATATTTATTAAATACCATGTAAACACTGTGTTCTCATCTTGAGGATATTTATTGAATACCGTGTAAACACCGTGTTCTCGTCATGGGGCTATTTATTAAATACCATGTAAACACTGTGTTCTCGTCTTGAGGATATTTTTTAAATACCATGTAAACACCGTGTTCTCGTCATGAGGATATTTATTGAATACCGTGTAAACACCGTGTTCTCGTCATGAGGATATTTATTAAATACCATGTAAATACTGTGTACTCGTCACGAGGATATTTATTAAATACCATGTAAATACTGTGTACTCGTCATGAGGATATCTATTGAATACCATGTAAACACCGTGTTCTCGTCATGATGATATTTATTAAATACCATGTAAACACCGTGTTCTCGTCATGAGGATATCTATTGAATACCATGTAAACACTGTGTTCTCGTCATGATGATATTTATTAAATACCATGTAAACACTGTGTTCTCGTCATGAGGATATTTATTAAATACCGTGTAAACACCGTGTTCTCGTCATGATGATATTTATTAAATACCATGTAAACGCTGTGTTCTCGTCATGAGGATATTTTTTAAATACCATGTAAACACTGTGTTCCCGTCATGAGGATATTTATTAAATACCATGTAAACACTGTGTTCTCATCTTGAGGATATTTATTGAATACCGTGTAAACACCGTGTTCTCGTCATGGGGCTATTTATTAAATACCATGTAAACACTGTGTTCTCGTCTTGAGGATATTTATTGAATACCGTGTAAACACCGTGTTCTTGTCTTGAGGATATTTATTGAATACCGTGTGAACACCGTGTTCTCGTCATGAGGCTATTTATTAAATACCATGTAAACACTGTGTTCTCGTCATGAGGATATTTATTAAATACCGTGTAAACACCGTGTTCTCGTCATGAGGCTATTTATTAAATACCATGTAAACACCGTGTTCTCGTCATGAGGATATTTATTAAATACCATGTAAACACCGTGTTCTCGTCATGAGGCTATTTATTAAATACCATGTAAACACTGTGTTCTCGTCATGAGGATATTTATTAAATACCATGTAAACACTGTGTTCTCGTCATGAGGCTATTTATTAAATACCGTGTAAACACTGTGTTCTCGTCATGATGATATTTATTAAATACCACGTAAACACCGTGTTCTCGTCATGAGGCTATTTATTAAATACCATGTAAACACCGTGTTCTCGTCATGAGGATATCTATTAAATACCATGTAAACACTGTGTTCTCGTCATGATGATATTTATTAAATACCATGTAAACACTGTGTTCTCGTCATGATGATATTTATTAAATACCAAGTAAACACCGTGTTCTCGTCATGAGGATATTTATTAAATACCGTGTAAACACCGTGTTCTCGTCATGATGATATTTATTAAATACCATGTAAACGCTGTGTTCTCGTCATGAGGATATTTTTTAAATACCATGTAAACACTGTGTTCCCGTCATGAGGATATTTATTAAATACCATGTAAACTCTGTGTTCTCATCTTGAGGATATTTATTGAATACCGTGTAAACACCGTGTTCTCGTCATGAGGATATTTATTGAATACCGTGTAAACACCGTGTTCTCGTCATGAGGCTATTTATTGAATACCGTGTAAACACCGTGTTCTCGTCATGAGGCTATTTATTAAATACCATGTAAACACTGTGTTCTCGTCAGGAGGATATTTACTGAATACCGTGTAAACACCGTGTTCTCGTCATGAGGATATTTATTAATTACCATGAAAACACAGTGTTCCCGTCATGAGGATATTTATTGAGTACCGTGTAAACACCGTGTTCTCGTCATGAGGATATTTATTGAATACTGTGTAAACACTGTGTTCTCGTCATGAGGCTATTTATTAAATACCATGTAAACACTGTGTTCTCGTCATGAGGAATTTTTTTGAATACTGTGTAAACACCGTGTTCTCGTCATGAGGATATTTTTTGAATACCGTGTAAACACCGTGTTCTCGTCATGAGGCTATTTATTAAATACCATGTAAACACTGTGTTCTCGTCATGAGGAATTTTTTTGAATACTGTGTAAACACCGTGTTCTCATCATGAGGATAATTTTTGAATACCGTGTAAACACCGAGTTCTCGTCATGAGGATATTTATTAAATACCATGTAAACACCGTGTTCTCGTCATGAGGATATTTATTAAATACCATGTAAACACCGTGTTCTCGTCATGATGATATTTATTAAATACCATGTAAACACCAAATTCTCGTCATGAGGATATCTATTAAATACCATGTAAACACCGTGTTCTCGTCATGAGGATATCTATTGAATACCATGTAAACACTGTGTTCTCGTCATGATGATATTTATTAAATACCATGTAAACACCGTGTTCTCGTCATGAGGATATCTATTGAATACCATGTAAACACTGTGTTCTCGTCATGATGATATTTATTAAATACCATGTAAACACAGTGTTCTCGTCATGATGATATTTATTAAATACCACGTAAACACCGTGTTCTCGTCATGAGGATATTTATTAAATACCGTGTAAACACCGTGTTCTCGTCATGATGATATTTATTAAATACCATGTAAACGCTGTGTTCTCGTCTTGAGGATATTTATTGAATACGTAAACACCGTGTTCTCGTCTTGAGGATATTTATTGAATACCGTGTGAACACCGTGTTCTCATCATGAGGCTATTTATTAAATACCATGTAAACACCGTGTTCTCGTCATGAGGATATTTATTAACTACCGTGTAAACACCGTGTTCTCGTCATGAGGCTATTTATTAAATACCATGTAAACACCGTGTTCTCGTCATGAGGATATCTATTAAATACCATGTAAACACCGTGTTCTCGTCATGAGGATATCTATTGAATACTGGGTAAACACTGTGTTCTCGTCATGATGATATTTATTAAATACCACGTAAACACCGTGTTCTCGTCATGAGGATATTTATTAAATACCGTGTAAACACCGTGTTCTCGTCATGATGATATTTATTAAATACCATGTAAACGCTGTGTTCTCGTCTTGAGGATATTTATTGAATACCGTGTAAACACCGTGTTCTCGTCATGAGGATATTTATTAAATACCGTGTAAACACCGTGTTCTCGTCATGAGGCTATTTATTAAATACCATGTAAACACCGTGTTCTCGTCATGAGGATATCTATTAAATACCATGTAAACACCGTGTTCTCGTCATGAGGATATCTATTGAATACTGGGTAAACACTGTGTTCTCGTCATGATGATATTTATTAAATACCATGTAAACACCGTGTTCTCGTCATGAGGATATCTATTGAATACCATGTAAACACTGTGTTCTCGTCATGATGATATTTATTAAATACCATGTAAACACTGTGTTCTCGTCATGATGATATTTATTAAATACCATGTAAACACTGTGTTCTCGTCTTGAGGATATTTATTGAATACCGTGTAAACACCGTGTTCTCGTCATGGGGCTATTTATTAAATACCATGTAAACACTGTGTTCTCGTCTTGAGGATATTTATTGAATACCGTGTAAACACCGTGTTCTCGTCTTGAGGATATTTATTGAATAACGTGTGAACACCGTGTTCTCGTCATGAGGCTATTTATTAAATACCATGTAAACACCGTGTTCTCGTCATGAGGATATTTATTAAATACCGGTTAACACCGTGTTCTCGTCATGATGATATTTATTAAATACCATGTGAACACTGTGTTCTCGTCATGAGGATATTTTTTAAATACCATGTAAACACTGTGTTCCCGTCATGAGGATATTTATTAAATACCATGTAAACACTGTGTTCTCGTCATGAGGATATTTATTGAATACCGTTTAAACACCTTGTTCTCGTCATAAGGCTATTTATTAAATACCATGTAAACACCGTGTTCTCGTCATGAGGATATTTACTGAATACCGTGTAAACACCGTGTTCTCGTCATGAGGATATTTATTAATTACCATGAAAACACAGTGTTCTCGTCATGAGGATATTTATTGAGTACCGTCTAAACACCGTGTTCTCGTCATGAGGATATTTATTGAATACTGTGTAAACACTGTGTTCTCGTCATGAGGCTATTTATTAAATACCATGTAAACACTGTGTTCTCGTCATGAGGAATTTTTTTGAATACTGTGTAAACACCGTGTTCTCGTCATGAGGATATTTATTAAATACCATGTAAACACTGTGTTCTCGTCATGAGGAATTTTTTTGAATACTGTGTAAACAACGTGTTCTCGTCATGAGGATATTTATTAAATAGCGTGTAAACACTGTGTTCTCGTCATGAGGATATTTATTAAATACCATGTAAATACTGTGTTCTCGTCATGAGGATATTTATTGAATATCGTGTAAACACCGTGTTCTCGTCATGATGATATTTATTGACTACCGTGTAAACACTGTGTGCTCGTCTTGATGATATTTATTGAATACCGTGTAAACACCGTGTTCTCGTCATGAGGATATTTATTAAATACCATGTAAACACTGTGTTCTCGTCATGAGGATATTTATTAAATACCGTGTAAACACCATGTTCTCGTCATGATGATATTTATTAAATACCATGTAAACACTGTGTTCTCGTCATGAGGATATTTTTTAAATACTATGTGAACACTGTGTTCCCGTCATGAGGATATTTATTAAATACCATGTAAACACTGTGTTCTCGGCATGAGGATATTTAATGAATACCGTGTAAACACTGTGTTCTCGTCATTAGGAATTTTTTTGAATACTGTGTAAACACCGTGTTCTCGTCATGAGGATATTTATTAAATACCATGTAAACACCGTGTTCTCGTCATGAGGATATTTATTAATTACCATGAAAACACTGTGTTCTCGTCATGAGGAATTTTTTTGAATACTGTGTAAACACCGTGTTCTCATCATGAGGATATTTTTTGAATACCGTGTAAACACCGTATTCTCGTCATGAGGATATTTATTAAATACCATGTAAACACTGTGTTCTCGTCATGAGGATATTTATTAATTACCATGAAAACACTGTGTTCTCGTCATGAGGAATTTTTTTGAATACTGTGTAAACACCGTGTTCTCGTCATGAGGATATTTATTAAATACCATGTAAACACCGTGTTCTCGTCATGAGGATATTTATTACATACTGTGTAAACACTGTGTTCTCGTCATGATGATATTTATTAAATACCATGTAAACACTGTGTTCTCGTCATGAGGATATTTTTTAAATACCATGTAAACACTGTGTTCCCGTCATGAGGATATTTATTAAATACCATGTAAACACTGTGTTCTCGTCATGAGGATATTTATTGAATACCGTGTAAACACCGTGTTCTCGTCATGAGGCTATTTATTGAATACCGTGTAAACACTGTGTTCTCGTCATAAGGCTATTTATTAAATACCATGTAAACACCGTGTTCTCGTCATGAGGATGTTTACTGAATACCGTGTAAACACCGTGTTCTCGTCATGAGGATATTTATTAATTACCATGAAAACACAGTGTTCTCGTCATGAGTATATTTATTGAATACCGTATAAACGCCGTGTTCTCGTCATGATGATATTTATTGAATACCGGGTAAACACTGTGTGCTCGTCTTGATGATATTTATTGAATAATGTGTAAACACCGTGTTCTCGTCATAAGGCTATTTATTAAATACCATGTAAACACCGTGTTCTCGTCATGAGGATATTTATTAAATACCGTGTAAACACCGTGTTCTCGTCATGATGATATTTATTAAATACCATGTAAACACTGTGTTCTCGTCATGAGGATATTTTTTAAATACCATGTAAACACTTTGTTCCGTCATGAGGATATTTATTAAATACCATGTAAACACTGTGTTCTCGTCATGAGGATATTTATTAAATACCATGTAAACACTGTGTGCTCGTCTTGATGATATTTATTGAATACTGTGTAAACACCGTGTTCTCGTCATAAGGCTATTTATTAAATACCATGTAAACACCGTGTTCTCGTCATGAGGATATTTATTGAATACCGTATAAACGCCGTGTTCTCGTCATGATGATATTTATTGAATACCGGGTAAACACTGTGTGCTCGTCTTGATGATATTTATTGAATACCGTGTAAACACTGTGTTCTCGTCATAAGGCTATTTATTAAATACCATGTAAAGACCGTGTTCTCGTCATGAGGATATTTACTGAATACCGTGTAAACACCGTGTTCTCGTCATGAGGATATTTATTAATTACCATGAAAACACAGTGTTCTCGTCATGAGGATATTTATTGAGTACCGTGTAAACACTGTGTTCTCGTCATGAGGATATTTATTGAATACTGTGTAAACACTGTGTTCTCGTCATGAGGCTATTTATTAAATACCATGTAAACACTGTGTTCTCGTCATGAGGAATTTTTTTGAATACTGTGTAAACACCGTGTTCTCGTCATGAGGATATTTATTAAATACCATGTAAACACCGTGTTCTCGTCATGAGGATATTTATTAATTACCATGAAAACACAGTGTTCTCGTCATGAGGATATTTATTGAGTACCGTCTAAACACCGTGTTCTCGTCATGAGGATATTTATTGAATACTGTGTAAACACTGTGTTCTCGTCATGAGGCTATTTATTAAATACCATGTAAACACTGTGTTCTCGTCATGAGGAATTTTTTTGAATACTGTGTAAACACCGTGTTCTCGTCATGAGGATATTTATTAAATACCATGTAAACACTGTGTTCTCGTCATGAGGAATTTTTTTGAATACTGTGTAAACAACGTGTTCTCGTCATGAGGATATTTATTAAATAGCGTGTAAACACTGTGTTCTCGTCATGAGGATATTTATTAAATACCATGTAAATACTGTGTTCTCGTCATGAGGATATTTATTGAATATCGTGTAAACACCGTGTTCTCGTCATGATGATATTTATTGACTACCGTGTAAACACTGTGTGCTCGTCTTGATGATATTTATTGAATACCGTGTAAACACCGTGTTCTCGTCATGAGGATATTTATTAAATACCATGTAAACACTGTGTTCTCGTCATGAGGATATTTATTAAATACCGTGTAAACACCATGTTCTCGTCATGATGATATTTATTAAATACCATGTAAACACAGTGTTCTCGTCATGAGGATATTTTTTAAATACTATGTGAACACTGTGTTCCCGTCATGAGGATATTTATTAAATACCATGTAAACACTGTGTTCTCGGCATGAGGATATTTAATGAATACCGTGTAAACACTGTGTTCTCGTCATTAGGAATTTTTTTGAATACTGTGTAAACACCGTGTTCTCGTCATGAGGATATTTATTAAATACCATGTAAACACCGTGTTCTCGTCATGAGGATATTTATTAATTACCATGAAAACACTGTGTTCTCGTCATGAGGAATTTTTTTGAATACTGTGTAAACACCGTGTTCTCATCATGAGGATATTTTTTGAATACCGTGTAAACACCGTATTCTCGTCATGAGGATATTTATTAAATACCATGTAAACACTGTGTTCTCGTCATGAGGATATTTATTAATTACCATGAAAACACTGTGTTCTCGTCATGAGGAATTTTTTTGAATACTGTGTAAACACCGTGTTCTCGTCATGAGGATATTTATTAAATACCATGTAAACACCGTGTTCTCGTCATGAGGATATTTATTACATACTGTGTAAACACTGTGTTCTCGTCATGATGATATTTATTAAATACCATGTAAACACTGTGTTCTCGTCATGAGGATATTTTTTAAATACCATGTAAACACTGTGTTCCCGTCATGAGGATATTTATTAAATACCATGTAAACACTGTGTTCTCGTCATGAGGATATTTATTGAATACCGTGTAAACACCGTGTTCTCGTCATGAGGCTATTTATTGAATACCGTGTAAACACTGTGTTCTCGTCATAAGGCTATTTATTAAATACCATGTAAACACCGTGTTCTCGTCATGAGGATGTTTACTGAATACCGTGTAAACACCGTGTTCTCGTCATGAGGATATTTATTAATTACCATGAAAACACAGTGTTCTCGTCATGAGTATATTTATTGAATACCGTATAAACGCCGTGTTCTCGTCATGATGATATTTATTGAATACCGGGTAAACACTGTGTGCTCGTCTTGATGATATTTATTGAATAATGTGTAAACACCGTGTTCTCGTCATAAGGCTATTTATTAAATACCATGTAAACACCGTGTTCTCGTCATGAGGATATTTATTAAATACCGTGTAAACACCGTGTTCTCGTCATGATGATATTTATTAAATACCATGTAAACACTGTGTTCTCGTCATGAGGATATTTTTTAAATACCATGTAAACACTTTGTTCCGTCATGAGGATATTTATTAAATACCATGTAAACACTGTGTTCTCGTCATGAGGATATTTATTAAATACCATGTAAACACTGTGTGCTCGTCTTGATGATATTTATTGAATACTGTGTAAACACCGTGTTCTCGTCATGAGGCTATTTATTAAATACCATGTAAACACTGTGTTCTTGTCATGAGGAATTTTTTTGAATACTGTGTAAACACCGTGTTCTCGTCATGAGGATATTTATTAAATACCATGTAAACACCGTGTTCTCGTCATGAGGATATTTATTAATTACCATGAAAACACAGTGTTCTCGTCATGAGGATATTTATTGAGTACCGTCTAAACACCGTGTTCTCGTCATGAGGATATTTATTGAATACTGTGTAAACACTGTGTTCTCGTCATGAGGCTATTTATTAAATACCATGTAAACACTGTGTTCTCGTCATGAGGAATTTTTTTGAATACTGTGTAAACACCGTGTTCTCGTCATGAGGATATTTATTAAATACCATGTAAACACTGTGTTCTCGTCATGAGGAATTTTTTTGAATACTGTGTAAACAACGTGTTCTCGTCATGAGGATATTTATTAAATAGCGTGTAAACACTGTGTTCTCGTCATGAGGATATTTATTAAATACCATGTAAATACTGTGTTCTCGTCATGAGGATATTTATTGAATATCGTGTAAACACCGTGTTCTCGTCATGATGATATTTATTGACTACCGTGTAAACACTGTGTGCTCGTCTTGATGATATTTATTGAATACCGTGTAAACACCGTGTTCTCGTCATGAGGATATTTATTAAATACCATGTAAACACTGTGTTCTCGTCATGAGGATATTTATTAAATACCGTGTAAACACCATGTTCTCGTCATGATGATATTTATTAAATACCATGTAAACACAGTGTTCTCGTCATGAGGATATTTTTTAAATACTATGTGAACACTGTGTTCCCGTCATGAGGATATTTATTAAATACCATGTAAACACTGTGTTCTCGGCATGAGGATATTTAATGAATACCGTGTAAACACTGTGTTCTCGTCATTAGGAATTTTTTTGAATACTGTGTAAACACCGTGTTCTCGTCATGAGGATATTTATTAAATACCATGTAAACACCGTGTTCTCGTCATGAGGATATTTATTAATTACCATGAAAACACTGTGTTCTCGTCATGAGGAATTTTTTTGAATACTGTGTAAACACCGTGTTCTCATCATGAGGATATTTTTTGAATACCGTGTAAACACCGTATTCTCGTCATGAGGATATTTATTAAATACCATGTAAACACTGTGTTCTCGTCATGAGGATATTTATTAATTACCATGAAAACACTGTGTTCTCGTCATGAGGAATTTTTTTGAATACTGTGTAAACACCGTGTTCTCGTCATGAGGATATTTATTAAATACCATGTAAACACCGTGTTCTCGTCATGAGGATATTTATTACATACTGTGTAAACACTGTGTTCTCGTCATGATGATATTTATTAAATACCATGTAAACACTGTGTTCTCGTCATGAGGATATTTTTTAAATACCATGTAAACACTGTGTTCCCGTCATGAGGATATTTATTAAATACCATGTAAACACTGTGTTCTCGTCATGAGGATATTTATTGAATACCGTGTAAACACCGTGTTCTCGTCATGAGGCTATTTATTGAATACCGTGTAAACACTGTGTTCTCGTCATAAGGCTATTTATTAAATACCATGTAAACACCGTGTTCTCGTCATGAGGATGTTTACTGAATACCGTGTAAACACCGTGTTCTCGTCATGAGGATATTTATTAATTACCATGAAAACACAGTGTTCTCGTCATGAGTATATTTATTGAATACCGTATAAACGCCGTGTTCTCGTCATGATGATATTTATTGAATACCGGGTAAACACTGTGTGCTCGTCTTGATGATATTTATTGAATAATGTGTAAACACCGTGTTCTCGTCATAAGGCTATTTATTAAATACCATGTAAACACCGTGTTCTCGTCATGAGGATATTTATTAAATACCGTGTAAACACCGTGTTCTCGTCATGATGATATTTATTAAATACCATGTAAACACTGTGTTCTCGTCATGAGGATATTTTTTAAATACCATGTAAACACTTTGTTCCGTCATGAGGATATTTATTAAATACCATGTAAACACTGTGTTCTCGTCATGAGGATATTTATTAAATACCATGTAAACACTGTGTGCTCGTCTTGATGATATTTATTGAATACTGTGTAAACACCGTGTTCTCGTCATAAGGCTATTTATTAAATACCATGTAAACACCGTGTTCTCGTCATGAGGATATTTATTGAATACCGTATAAACGCCGTGTTCTCGTCATGATGATATTTATTGAATACCGGGTAAACACTGTGTGCTCGTCTTGATGATATTTATTGAATACCGTGTAAACACTGTGTTCTCGTCATAAGGCTATTTATTAAATACCATGTAAAGACCGTGTTCTCGTCATGAGGATATTTACTGAATACCGTGTAAACACCGTGTTCTCGTCATGAGGATATTTATTAATTACCATGAAAACACAGTGTTCTCATCATGAGGATATTTATTGAGTACCGTGTAAACACTGTGTTCTCGTCATGAGGATATTTATTGAATACTGTGTAAACACTGTGTTCTCGTCATGAGGCTATTTATTAAATACCATGTAAACACTGTGTTCTCGTCATGAGGAATTTTTTTGAATACTGTGTAAACACCGTGTTCTCGTCATGAGGATATTTATTAAATACCATGTAAACACCGTGTTCTCGTCAAGAGGATATTTATTAATTACCATGAAAACACTGTGTTCTCGTCATGAGGAATTTTTTGGAATACTGTGTAAACACCGTGTTCTCGTCATGAGGATATTTATTAAATACCATGTAATCACCGTGTTCTCGTCATGAGGATATTTACTGAATACCGTGTAAACACTGTGTTCTCGTCATGAGGATATTTATTAATTACCATGAAAGCACAATGTTCTTGTCATGAGAATATTTATTGAATACTGTGTAAACACAGTGTTCTCGTCATGAGGAATTTTTTTGAATACTGTGTAAAGACTGTGTTCTCGTCATGAGGCTATTTATTAAATACCATGTAAACACAGTGTTCTCGTCATATGGATATTTATTAAATACCATGTAAACACTGTGTTCTCGTCATGAGGATATTTATTGAATACCGTGTAAACACTGTGTTCTCGTCATAAGGCTATTTATTAAATACCATGTAAACACCGTGTTCTCGTCATGAGGCTATTTATTAAATACCATGTAAACACCGTGTTCTCGTCATGAGGATATTTATTGAATACCGTGTGAACACTGTGTTCTCGTCATGAGGCTATTTATTAAATACCATGTAAACACAGTGTTCTCGTCATATGGATATTTATTAAATACCATGTAAACACTGTGTTCTCGTCATGAGGATATTTATTGAATACCGTGTAAACACTGTGTTCTCGTCATAAGGCTATTTATTAAATACCATGTAAACACCGTGTTCTCTTCATGAGGCTATTTATTAAATACCATGTAAACACCGTGTTCTCGTC
>JAVVLW010000353.1:0-20000 GCA_034401795.1 Chaetoderma sp. LZ-2023a
TGTAAACACCGTGTTCTCGTCATGAGGAATTTTTTTGAATACTGCGTAAACACCGTGTTCTCGTCATGAGGATATTTATTAAATACCATGTAAACACTGTGTTCTCGTCATGAGGAATTTTATTGAATACCGTGTAAACACTGTGTTCTCGTCAGGAGGATATTTATTAAATACCGTGTAAACACCGTGTTCTCGTCATGAGGATATTTATTGAATACTGTGTAAACACTGTGTTCTCGTCATGAGGCTATTTATTAAATACCAGGTAAACACTGTGTTCTCGTCATTAGGAATTTTTTTGAATACTGTGTAAACACCGTGTTCTCGTCATGAGGATATTTATTAAATACCATGTAAACACCGTGTTCTCGTCATGAGGATATTTATTGAAAACCGTGTAAACACTGTGTTCTCGTCATGAGGCTATTTATTAAATACCATGTAAACACCGTGTTCTCGTCATGAGGATATTTACTGAATACCGTGTAAACACAGTGTTCTCGTCATGAGGATATTTATTAATTACCATGAAAACACAGTGTTCTCGTCATGAGGATATTTATTGAGTACCGTGTAAACACCGTGTTCTCGTCATGAGGCTATCTATTAAATACCAGGTAAACACTGTGTTCTCGTCATGAGGCTATTTATTAAATACCAGGTAAACACTGTGTTCTCGTCATGAGCAATTTTTTTGAATACTGTGTAAACACCGTGTTCTCGTCATGAGGATATTTATTAAATACCATGTAAACACTGTGTTCTCGTCATGAGGAATTTTTTTGAATACTGTGTAAACACCGTGTTCTCGTCATGAGGATATTTTTTGAATACCGTGTAAACACCGTGTTCTCGTCATGAGGATATTTATTAATTACCATGTAAACACTGTGTTCTCGTCATGAGGCTATTTATTAAATACGATGTAAACACTGTGTTCTCGTCATGAGGAATTTTTTTGAATACTGTGTAAACACGTGTTCTCGTCATGAGGATATTTATTAAATACCATGTAAACACTGTGTTCTCGTCAAGAGGATATTTATTAATTACCATGAAAACTGTGTTCTCGTCATGAGGATTTTTTTTGAATACTGTGTAAACACCGTGTTCTCGTCATGAGGATATTTATTAAATACCATGTAAACACCGTGTTCTCGTCATGAGGATATTTACTGAATACCGTGTAAACACTGTGTTCTCGTCATGAGGATATTTATTAATTACCATGAAAACACAATGTTCTTGTCATGAGGATATTTATTGAATACTGTGTCAACACCATGTTCTCGTCATGAGGATTTTTTTTGAATACTGTGTAAACACCATGTTCTCGTCATGAGGCTATTTATTAAATACCATGTAAACACCGTGTTCTCGTCATATGGATATTTATTAAATACCATGTAAACACTGTGTTCTCGTCATGAGGATATTTATTAAATACCATTTAAACACCATGTTCTCGTCATGAGGATATCTATTGAATACCATGTAGACACCGTGTTCTCGTCATGAGGATATTTATTAAATAGCATGTAAACACCGTGTTCTCGTCATGAGGATATTTATTAAATACCATGTAAATACTGTGTTCTCGTCATGAGGATATTTATTGAATACCATGTAAACACCGTGCTCTCGTCATGATGATATTTATTGAATACCGTGTAAACACCGTGTGCTCGTCTTGATGATATTTATTGAATACCGTGTAAATACCGTGTTCTCGTCATGAGGCTATTTATTAAATACCATGTAAACACCGTGTCTCGTCATGAGGATATTTATTAAATACCGTGTAAACACTGTGTTCTCGTCATGAGGATATTTTTTAATTACCATGAAAACACAATGTTCTTGTCATGAGTATATTTATTGAATACTGTGTAAACACCGTGTTCTCGTCATGAGGAATTTTTTTGAATACTGTGTAAAGACTGTGTTCTCGGCATGAGGCTATTTATTAAATACCATGTAAACACCGTGTTCTCGTCATATGGATATTTATTAAATACCATGTAAACACTGTGTTGTCGTCATGATGATATTTATTAAATACGATGTAAACACTGTGTTCTCGTCATGAGGATATTTTTTAAATACCATGTAAACACTGTGTTCCTGTCATAAGGATATTTATTAAATACCATGTAAACACTGTTCTCGTCATGAGGATATTTATTGAATACCGTGTAAACACCGTGTTCTCGTCATGAGGCTATTTATTGAATACCGTGTAAACACCGTGTTCTCGTCATGAGGATATTTACTGAATACCGTGTAAACACCGTGTTCTCGTCATGAGGATATTTATTAATTAACATGAAAACACTGTGTTCTCGTCATGAGGATATTTATTGAGTACCGTGTAAACACCGTGTTCTCGGCATGAGGATATTTATTGAATACTGTGTAAACACTGTGTTCTCGTCATGAGGCTATTTATTAAATACCATGTAAACACTGTGTTCTCGTCATGAGGAATTTTTTTGAATACTGCGTAAACACCGTGTTCTCGTCATGAGGATATTTATTAAATACCATGTAAACACTGTGTTCTCGTCATGAGGAATTTTATTGAATACCGTGTAAACACTGTGTTCTCGTCATGAGGATATTTATTAAATACCGTGTAAACACCGTGTTCTCGTCATGAGGATATTTATTGAATACTGTGTAAACACTGTGTTCTCGTCATGAGGCTATTTATTAAATACCAGGTAAACACTGTGTTCTCGTCATTAGGAATTTTTTTGAATACTGCGTAAACACCGTGTTCTCGTCATGAGGATATTTATTAAATACCATGTAAACACTGTGTTCTCGTCATGAGGAATTTTATTGAATACCGTGTAAACACTGTGTTCTCGTCAGGAGGATATTTATTAAATACCGTGTAAACACCGTGTTCTCGTCATGAGGATATTTATTGAATACTGTGTAAACACTGTGTTCTCGTCATGAGGCTATTTATTAAATACCAGGTAAACACTGTGTTCTCGTCATTAGGAATTTTTTTGAATACTGTGTAAACACCGTGTTCTCGTCATGAGGATATTTATTAAATACCATGTAAACACCGTGTTCTCGTCATGAGGATATTTATTGAAAACCGTGTAAACACTGTGTTCTCGTCATGAGGCTATTTATTAAATACCATGTAAACACCGTGTTCTCGTCATGAGGATATTTACTGAATACCGTGTAAACACAGTGTTCTCGTCATGAGGATATTTATTAATTACCATGAAAACACAGTGTTCTCGTCATGAGGATATTTATTGAGTACCGTGTAAACACCGTGTTCTCGTCATGAGGCTATCTATTAAATACCAGGTAAACACTGTGTTCTCGTCATGAGGCTATTTATTAAATACCAGGTAAACACTGTGTTCTCGTCATGAGCAATTTTTTTGAATACTGTGTAAACACCGTGTTCTCGTCATGAGGATATTTATTAAATACCATGTAAACACTGTGTTCTCGTCATGAGGAATTTTTTTGAATACTGTGTAAACACCGTGTTCTCGTCATGAGGATATTTTTTGAATACCGTGTAAACACCGTGTTCTCGTCATGAGGATATTTATTAATTACCATGTAAACACTGTGTTCTCGTCATGAGGCTATTTATTAAATACGATGTAAACACTGTGTTCTCGTCATGAGGAATTTTTTTGAATACTGTGTAAACACGTGTTCTCGTCATGAGGATATTTATTAAATACCATGTAAACACTGTGTTCTCGTCAAGAGGATATTTATTAATTACCATGAAAACTGTGTTCTCGTCATGAGGATTTTTTTTGAATACTGTGTAAACACCGTGTTCTCGTCATGAGGATATTTATTAAATACCATGTAAACACCGTGTTCTCGTCATGAGGATATTTACTGAATACCGTGTAAACACTGTGTTCTCGTCATGAGGATATTTATTAATTACCATGAAAACACAATGTTCTTGTCATGAGGATATTTATTGAATACTGTGTCAACACCATGTTCTCGTCATGAGGATTTTTTTTGAATACTGTGTAAACACCATGTTCTCGTCATGAGGCTATTTATTAAATACCATGTAAACACCGTGTTCTCGTCATATGGATATTTATTAAATACCATGTAAACACTGTGTTCTCGTCATGAGGATATTTATTAAATACCATTTAAACACCGTGTTCTCGTCATGAGGATATCTATTGAATACCATGTAGACACCGTGTTCTCGTCATGAGGATATTTATTAAATAGCATGTAAACACCGTGTTCTCGTCATGAGGATATTTATTAAATACCATGTAAATACTGTGTTCTCGTCATGAGGATATTTATTGAATACCATGTAAACACCGTGCTCTCGTCATGATGATATTTATTGAATACCGTGTAAACACCGTGTGCTCGTCTTGATGATATTTATTGAATACCGTGTAAATACCGTGTTCTCGTCATGAGGCTATTTATTAAATACCATGTAAACACCGTGTCTCGTCATGAGGATATTTATTAAATACCGTGTAAACACTGTGTTCTCGTCATGAGGATATTTTTTAATTACCATGAAAACACAATGTTCTTGTCATGAGTATATTTATTGAATACTGTGTAAACACCGTGTTCTCGTCATGAGGAATTTTTTTGAATACTGTGTAAAGACTGTGTTCTCGGCATGAGGCTATTTATTAAATACCATGTAAACACCGTGTTCTCGTCATATGGATATTTATTAAATACCATGTAAACACTGTGTTGTCGTCATGATGATATTTATTAAATACGATGTAAACACTGTGTTCTCGTCATGAGGATATTTTTTAAATACCATGTAAACACTGTGTTCCTGTCATAAGGATATTTATTAAATACCATGTAAACACTGTTCTCGTCATGAGGATATTTATTGAATACCGTGTAAACACCGTGTTCTCGTCATGAGGCTATTTATTGAATACCGTGTAAACACCGTGTTCTCGTCATGAGGATATTTACTGAATACCGTGTAAACACTGTGTTCTCGTCATGAGGATATTTATTAATTAACATGAAAACACTGTGTTCTCGTCATGAGGATATTTATTGAGTACCGTGTAAACACCGTGTTCTCGGCATGAGGATATTTATTGAATACTGTGTAAACACTGTGTTCTCGTCATGAGGATATTTATTAAATACCGTGTAAACACCGTGTTCTCGTCATGAGGATATTTATTGAATACTGTGTAAACACTGTGTTCTCGTCATGAGGCTATTTATTAAATACCAGGTAAACACTGTGTTCTCGTCATTAGGAATTTTTTTGAATACTGTGTAAACACCGTGTTCTCGTCATGAGGATATTTATTAAATACCATGTAAACACTGTGTTCTCGTTATGAGGAATTTTTTTGAATACTGTGTAAACACCGTGTTCTCGTCATGAGGATATTTTTTTAATACCGTGTAAACACTGTGTTCTCGTCATGAGGATATTTATTAATTACCATGTAAACACTGTGTTCTCGTCATGAGGCTATTTATTAAATACGATGTAAACACTGTGTTCTCGTCATGAGGAATTTTTTTGAATACTGTGTAAACACCGTGTTCTCGTCATGAGGATATTTATTAAATACCATGTAAACACTGTGTTCTCGTCAAGAGGATATTTATTAATTACCATGAAAACTGTGTTCTCGTCATGAGGATTTTATTTGAATACTGTGTAAACACCGTGTTCTCGTCATGAGGATATTTATTAAATACCATGTAAACACCGTGTTCTCTTCATGAGGATATTTACTGAATACCATGTAAACACTGTGTTCTCGTCATGAGGATATTTATTAATTACCATGAAAACACAATGTTCTTGTCATGAGGATATTTATTGAATCCTGTGTAAACACCATGTTCTCGTCATGAGGAATTTTTTTTGAATACTGTGTAAAGACTGTGTTCTCGTCATGAGGCTATTTATTAAATACCATGTAAACACCGTGTTCTCGTCATATGGATATTTATTAAATACCATGTAAACACTGTGTTCTCGTCATGAGGATATTTATTAAATACCATGTAAACACCGTGTTCTCGTCATGAGGATATCTATTGAATACCATGTAGACACCGTGTTCTCGTCATAAGGATATTTATTAAATACCATGTAAACACCGTGTTCTCGTCATGAGGATATTTATTGAATACTGTGTAAACACCGTGTTCCCGTCATGAGGAATTTTTTTGAATACTGTGTAAAGACTGTGTTCTCGTCATGAGGCTATTTATTAAATACCATGTAAACACCGTGTTCTCGTCATGAGGATATTTACTGAATACCGTGTAAACACCGTGTTCTCGTCATGAGGATATTTATTAATTACCATGAAAACACAGTGTTCTCGTCATGAGGATATTTTTTGAATACCGTGTAAACACCGTGTTCTCGTCATGAGGATATTTATTAATTACCATGTAAACACCGTGTTCTCGTCATGAGGCTATTTATTAAATACCAGGTAAACACTGTGTTCTCGTCATGAGGCTATTTATTAAATACCAGGTAAACACTGTGTTCTCGTCATGAGGAATTTTTTGAATACTGTGTAAACACCGTGTTCTCGTCATGAGGATATTTATTAAATACCATGTAAACACTGTGTTCTCGTCAGGAGGAATTTTTTTGAATACTGTGTAAACACCGTGTTCTCGTCATGAGGATATTTTTTGAATACCGTGTAAACACCGTGTTCTCGTCATGAGGATATTTATTAATTACCATGTAAACACTGTGTTCTCGTCATGAGGCTATTTATTAAATACGATGTAAACACTGTGTTCTCGTCCTGAGGAATTTTTTTGAATACTGTGTAAACACCGTGTTCTCGTCATGAGGATATTTATTAAATACCATGTAAACACTGTGTTCTCGTCAAGAGGAGTGTTCTCGTCATGAGGCTATTTATTAAATACCAGGTAAACACTGTGTTCTCGTCATGAGGCTATTTATTAAATACCAGGTAAACACTGTGTTCTCGTCATGAGGAATTTTTTGAATACTGTGTAAACACCGTGTTCTCGTCATGAGGATATTTATTAAATACCATGTAAACACTGTGTTCTCGTCAGGAGGAATTTTTTTGAATACTGTGTAAACACCGTGTTCTCGTCATGAGGATATTTTTTGAATACCGTGTAAACACCGTGTTCTCGTCATGAGGATATTGATTAATTACCATGAAAACTGTGTTCTCGTCATGAGGATTTTTTTTGAATACTGTGTAAACACCGTGTTCTCGTCATGAGGATATTTATTAAATACAATGTAAACACCGTGTTCTCGTCATGAGGATATTTATTAAATACCATGTAAACACCGTGTTCTCGTCATGAGGATATTTATTGAATACTGTGTAAACACCATGTTCTCGTCATGAGGAATTTTTTTGAATACTGTGTAAAGACTGTGTTCTCGTCATGAGGCTATTTATTAAATACCATGTAAACACTGTGTTCTCGTCATATGGATATTTATTAAATACCATGTAAACACTGTGTTCTCGTCATGAGGATATTTATTAAATACCATGTAATCACCGTGTTCTCGTCATGAGGATATCTATTGAATACCATGTAGACACCGTGTTCTCGTCATGAGGATATTTATTAAATAGCATGTAAACACTGTGTTCTCGTCATGAGGATATTTATTAAATACCATGTAAATACTGTGTTCTCGTCATGAGGATATTTATTGAATACCATGTAAACACCGTGCTCTCGTCATGAGGCTATTTATTAAATACCATGTAAACACCGTGTTCTCGTCATGAGGATATTTATTAAATACCGTGTAAACACTGTGTTCTCGTCATGAGGATATTTTTTAATTACCATGAAAACACAATGTTCTTGTCATGAGGATATTTATTGAATACTGTGTAAACACCGTGTTCTCGTCATGAGGAATTTTTTTGAATACTGTGTAAAGACTGTGTTCTCGGCATGAGGCTATTTATTAAATACCATGTAAACACCGTGTTCTCGTCATATGGATATTTATTAAATACCATGTAAACACTGTGTTCTCGTCATGATGATATTTATTAAATACGATGTAAACCCTGTGTTCTCGTCATGAGGATATTTTTTAAATACCATGTAAACACCGTGTTCTCGTCATGAGGATATTTATTGAATACTGTGTAAACACCATGTTCTCGTCATGAGGAATTTTTTTGAATACTGTGTAAAGACTGTGTTCTCGTCATGAGGCTATTTATTAAATACCATGTAAACACCATGTTCTCGTCATATGGATATTTATTAAATACCATGTAAACACTGTGTTCTCGTCATGAGGATATTTATTAAATACCATGTAATCACCGTGTTCTCGTCATGAGGATATCTATTGAATACCATGTAGACACCGTGTTCTCGTCATGAGGATATTTATTAAATAGCATGTAAACACTGTGTTCTCGTCATGAGGATATTTATTAAATACCATGTAAATACTGTGTTCTCGTCATGAGGATATTTATTGAATACCATGTAAACACCGTGCTCTCGTCATGATGATATTTATTGAATACCGTGTAAACACCGTGTGCTCGTCTTGATGATATTTATTGAATACCGTGTAAATACCGTGTTCTCGTCATGAGGCTATTTATTAAATACCGTGTAAACACTGTGTTCTCGTCATGAGGATATTTTTTAATTACCATGAAAACACAATGTTCTTGTCATGAGGATATTTATTGAATACTGTGTAAACACCGTGTTCTCGTCATGAGGAATTTTTTTGAATACTGTGTAAAGACTGTGTTCTCGGCATGAGGCTATTTATTAAATACCATGTAAACACCGTGTTCTCGTCATATGGATATTTATTAAATACCATGTAAACACTGTGTTCTCGTCATGATGATATTTATTAAATACGATGTAAACCCTGTGTTCTCGTCATGAGGATATTTTTTAAATACCATGTAAACACTGTGTTCCCGTCATAAGGATATTTATTAAATACCATGTAAACACTGTTCTCGTCATGAGGATATTTATTGAATACCGTGTAAACACCGTGTTCTCGTCATGAGGCTATTTATTGAATACCGTGTAAACACCGTGTTCTCGTCATGAGGCTATTTATTAAATACCATGTAAACACCGTGTTCTCGTCATGAGGATATTTACTGAATACCGTGTAAACACCGTGTTCTCGTCATGAGGATATTTATTAATTACCATGAAAACACTGTGTTCTCGTCATGAGGATATTTATTGAGTACCGTGTAAACACCGTGTTCTCGTCATGAGGATATTTATTGAATACTGTGTAAACACTGTGTTCTCGTCATGAGGCTATTTATTAAATACCATGTAAACACTGTGTTCTCGTCATGAGGAATTTTTTTGAATACTGCGTAAACACCGTGTTCTCGTCATGAGGATATTTATTAAATACCATGTAAACACTGTGTTCTCGTCATGAGGAATTTTTTTTGAATACTGTGTAAACACCGTGTTCTCGTCCCGAGGATATTTTTTGAATACCGTGTAAACACTGTGTTCTCGTCATGAGGCTATTTATTAAATACCATGTAAACACTGTGTTCTCGTCATGAGGAATTTTTTTTAATACTGTGTAAACACCGTGTTCTCGTCATGAGGATATTTTTTGAATACCGTCTAAATACCGTGTTCTCATCATGTGGATATTTATTAAATACCATGTAAACACCTTGTTCTCGTCATGAGGATATTTATTAATTACCATGAAAACACTGTGTTCTCGTCCTGAGGAATTTTTTTGAATACTGTGTAAACACCGTGTTCTCATCATGAGGATATTTTTTGAATACCGTGTAAACACTGTGTTCTCGTCATGAGGATATTTATTAAATACCATGTAAACACCGTGTTCTCGTCATGAGGATATTTATTAATTACCATGAACACACTGTGTTCTCGTCATGAGAAATTTGTTTGTATACTGTGTAAACACCGTGTTCTCGTCATGAGGATATTTATTAAATACCATGTAAACACTGTGTTCTCGTCATGAGGATATTTACTGAATACCGTGTAAACACTGTGTTCTCGTCATGAGGATATTTATTACATACCATGTAAACACCGTGTTCTCGTCATGAGGATATTTATTAATCACCATGAAAACACTGTGTTCTCGTCATGAGGAATTTTTTTGAATACTGTGTAAACACCGTGTTCTCGTCATAAGGATATTTATTAAATACAATGTAAACACCGTGTTCTCGTCATGAGGATATTTATTGAATACTGTGTAAACACTGTGTTCTCGTCATGAGGAATTTTTTTGAATACTGTGTAAACACCGTGTTCTCGTCCCGAGGATATTTTTTGAATACCGTGTAAACACTGTGTTCTCGTCATGAGGCTATTTATTAAATACCATGTAAACACTGTGTTCTCGTCATGAGGAATTTTTTTGAATACTGTGTAAACACCGTGTTCTCGTCATGAGGATATTTTTTGAATACCGTCTAAACACCGTGTTCTCATCATGTGGATATTTATTAAATACCATGTAAACACCTTGTTCTCGTCATGAGGATATTTATTAATTACCATGAAAACACTGTGTTCTCGTCATGATGATATTTATTAAATACGATGTAAACCCTGTGTTCTCGTCATGAGGATATTTTTTAAATACCATGTAAACACTGTGTTCCCGTCATAAGGATATTTATTAAATACCATGTAAACACTGTTCTCGTCATGAGGATATTTATTGAATACCGTGTAAACACCGTGTTCTCGTCATGAGGCTATTTATTGAATACCGTGTAAACACCGTGTTCTCGTCATGAGGCTATTTATTAAATACCATGTAAACACCGTGTTCTCGTCATGAGGATATTTATTAAATACCGTGTAAACACTGTGTTCTCGTCATGAGGCTATTTATTAAATACCATGTAAACACTGTGTTCTCGTCATGAGGAATTTTTTTTAATACTGTGTAAACACCGTGTTCTCGTCATGAGGATATTTTTTGAATACCGTCTAAATACCGTGTTCTCATCATGTGGATATTTATTAAATACCATGTAAACACCTTGTTCTCGTCATGAGGATATTTATTAATTACCATGAAAACACTGTGTTCTCGTCCGGAGGAATTTTTTTGAATACTGTGTAAACACCGTGTTCTCATCATGAGGATATTTTTTGAATACCGTGTAAACACTGTGTTCTCGTCATGAGGATATTTATTAAATACCATGTAAACACCGTGTTCTCGTCATGAGGATATTTATTAATTACCATGAACACACTGTGTTCTCGTCATGAGAAATTTGTTTGTATACTGTGTAAACACCGTGTTCTCGTCATGAGGATATTTATTAAATACCATGTAAACACTGTGTTCTCGTCATGAGGATATTTACTGAATACCGTGTAAACACTGTGTTCTCGTCATGAGGATATTTATTACATACCATGTAAACACCGTGTTCTCGTCATGAGGATATTTATTAATCACCATGAAAACACTGTGTTCTCGTCATGAGGAATTTTTTTGAATACTGTGTAAACACCGTGTTCTCGTCATAAGGATATTTATTAAATACAATGTAAACACCGTGTTCTCGTCATGAGGATATTTATTGAATACTGTGTAAACACTGTGTTCTCGTCATGAGGAATTTTTTTGAATACTGTGTAAACACCGTGTTCTCGTCCCGAGGATATTTTTTGAATACCGTGTAAACACTGTGTTCTCGTCATGAGGCTATTTATTAAATACCATGTAAACACTGTGTTCTCGTCATGAGGAATTTTTTTGAATACTGTGTAAACACCGTGTTCTCGTCATGAGGATATTTTTTGAATACCGTCTAAACACCGTGTTCTCATCATGTGGATATTTATTAAATACCATGTAAACACCTTGTTCTCGTCATGAGGATATTTATTAATTACCATGAAAACACTGTGTTCTCGTCATGAGGAATTTTTTTGAATACTGTGTAAACACCGTGTTCTCATCATGAGGATATTTTTTGAATACCGTGTAAACACTGTGTTCTCGTCATGAGGATATTTATTAAATACCATGTAAACACCGTGTTCTCGTCATGAGGATATTTATTAATTACCATGAACACACTGTGTTCTCGTCATGAGAAATTTTTTTGAATACTGTGTAAACACCGTGTTCTCGTCATGAGGATATTTATTAAATACCATGTAAACACTGTGTTCTCGTCATGAGGATATTTACTGAATACCGTGTAAACACTGTGTTCTCGTCATGAGGATATTTATTACATACCATGTAAACACCGTGTTCTCGTCATGAGGATATTTATTAATTACCATGAAAACACTGTGTTCTCGTCATAAGGATATTTATTAAATACTATGTAAACACCGTGTTCTCGTCATGAGGATATTTATTGAATACTGTGTAAACACTGTGTTCTCGTCATGAGGAATTTTTTTGAATACTGTGTAAAGACTGTGTTCTCGTCATGAGGCTATTTATTAAATACCATGTAAAGACCGTGTTCTCGTCATGAGGATATTTATTAAATACCATGTAAACACTGTGTTCTCGTTATGAGGATATTTATTAAATACCATGTAAACACCGTGTTCTCGTCATGAGGATATCTATTGAATACCATGTAAACACCGTGTTCTCGTCATGAGGATATTTATTAAATAGCATGTAAAAACTGTGTTCTCGTCATGAGGATATTTATTAAATACCATGTAAATACTGTGTTCTCGTCATGAGGATAGTTATTGAATACCGTGTAAACACTGTGTGCTCGTCTTGATGATATTTATTGAATACCGTGTAAACACCGTGTTCTCGTCATGAGGCTATTTATTAAATACCATGTAAACACTGTGTTCTCGTCATGAGGATATTTATTAAATACCGTGTAAACACCGTGTTCTCGTCATGATGATATTTATTATATACCATGTAAACACTGTGTTCTCGTCATGAGGATATTTTTTAAATACCATGTAAACACTGTGTTCTCGTCATGAGGATATTTATTGAATACCGTGTAAACACATTGTTCTCGTCATGAGGCTATTTATTGAATACCGTGTAAACACTGTGTTCTCGTCATGAAGATATTTATTGAATACCGTGTAAACACCGTGTTCTCGTCATGGGGATATTTATTGAATACCGTGTAAACACTGTGTACTCATCATGCGGATATCTATCGGCTACCGTGTAACAACCGTGTTCTCATCATGAGGATATCTATTAAATACCATGTAAACACCGTGTTCTCGTCATGAGGGTATTTATTGAATACCATGTAAACACTGTGTTCTCGTCATGAGGATATTTACTGAATACCGTGTAAACACTGTGTTCTCGTCATGAGGATATTTATTACATACCATGTAAACACCGTGTTCTCGTCATGAGGATATTTATTAATCACCATGAAAACACTGTGTTCTCGTCATGAGGAATTTTTTTGAATACTGTGTAAACACCGTGTTCTCGTCATAAGGATATTTATTAAATACAATGTAAACACCGTGTTCTCGTCATGAGGATATTTATTGAATACTGTGTAAACACTGTGTTCTCGTCATGAGGAATTTTTTTGAATACTGTGTAAACACCGTGTTCTCGTCCCGAGGATATTTTTTGAATACCGTGTAAACACTGTGTTCTCGTCATGAGGCTATTTATTAAATACCATGTAAACACTGTGTTCTCGTCATGAGGAATTTTTTTGAATACTGTGTAAACACCGTGTTCTCGTCATGAGGATATTTTTTGAATACCGTCTAAACACCGTGTTCTCATCATGTGGATATTTATTAAATACCATGTAAACACCTTGTTCTCGTCATGAGGATATTTATTAATTACCATGAAAACACTGTGTTCTCGTCATGAGGAATTTTTTTGAATACTGTGTAAACACCGTGTTCTCATCATGAGGATATTTTTTGAATACCGTGTAAACACTGTGTTCTCGTCATGAGGATATTTATTAAATACCATGTAAACACCGTGTTCTCGTCATGAGGATATTTATTAATTACCATGAACACACTGTGTTCTCGTCATGAGAAATTTGTTTGAATACTGTGTAAACACCGTGTTCTCGTCATGAGGATATTTATTAAATACCATGTAAACACTGTGTTCTCGTCATGAGGATATTTACTGAATACCGTGTAAACACTGTGTTCTCGTCATGAGGATATTTATTACATACCATGTAAACACCGTGTTCTCGTCATGAGGATATTTATTAATTACCATGAAAACACTGTGTTCTCGTCATGAGGAATTTTTTGAATACTGTGTAAACACCGTGTTCTCGTCATAAGGATATTTATTAAATACTATGTAAACACCGTGTTCTCGTCATGAGGATATTTATTGAATACTGTGTAAACACTGTGTTCTCGTCATGAGGAATTTTTTTGAATACTGTGTAAACACTGTGTTCTCGTCATGAGGATATTTATTAAATACCATGTAAACACCGTGTTCTCGTCATGAGGATATTTATTAAATACTATGTAAACACCGTGTTCTCGTCATGAGGCTATTTATTAAATACCATGTAAAGACCGTGTTCTCGTCATGAGGATATTTATTAAATACCATGTAAACACTGTGTTCTCGTTATGAGGATATTTATTAAATACCATGTAAACACCGTGTTCTCGTCATGGGGATATCTATTGAATACCATGTAAACACCGTGTTCTCGTCATGAGGATATTTATTAAATAGCATGTAAAAACTGTGTTCTCGTCATGAGGATATTTATTAAATACCATGTAAATACTGTGTTCTCGTCATGAGGATAGTTATTGAATACCGTGTAAACACTGTGTTCTCGTCATGAGGATATTTATTGAATACCGTGTAAACACCGTGTTCTCGTCATGATGATATTTATTAAATACCATGTAAATACTGTGTTCTCGTCATGAGGATAGTTATTGAATACCGTGTAAACACTGTGTGCTCGTCTTGATGATATTTATTGAATACCGTGTAAACACCGTGTTCTCGTCATGGGGATATTTATTGAATACCGTGTAAACACTGTGTACTCATCATGCGGATATCTATCGGCTACCGTGTAACAACCGTGTTCTCATCATGAGGATATTTATTAAATACCATGTAAACACCGTGTTCTCGTCATGAGGGTATTTATTGAATACCATGTAAACACTCTGTTCTCGTCATGAGGTTATCTATTGAATACCATGTAAACATCGCGTTCTCGTCATGGGGATATTTATTGAATACCGTGTAAACACCATGTTCTCATCTTGAGGATATCTGTTGAATACTCTGTAAACACTGTGTTCTCGTCATGAGGATATCTATTGAATACTGTGTAAACACCGTGTTTTCCTCATGAGGATATTTATTGAATGCTGTGTACACACTGTGTTCTCGTCATGAGGATATTTATTGAATACCGTGTAAAAATGTGTACTCATCATGGGGATATCTGTTGAATACTGTGTAAACACCGTGTTCTCGTCATGAGGATATTTATTGAATACCGTGTAAACACTGTGTACTCATCATGGGGATATCTGTTGAATACTGTGTAAACACCATGTTCTCGCCATGAGGATATTTATTGAATACAATGTATATACTCTGTCCTCGTCATGAGGATATCTCTCAAGTACTGTGTAACAACCGTGTTCTCATCATGAGGATAACTATTAAATAGCATATAAATACTGTGTTCTCCTCATGAGGATATTTATTGAGTACTGTGTAAACACTGTGTACTCATCATGAGGATATTTATTGAGTACCGTGTAAACACCGTGTTCTCGTCATGAGGATATTTATTGAATACTGTGTAAACACTGTGTTCTCGTCATGAGGCTATTTATTAAATACCATGTAAACACTGTGTTCTCGTCATGAGGAATTTTTTTGAATACTGCGTAAACACCGTGTTCTCGTCATGAGGATATTTATTAAATACCATGTAAACACTGTGTTCTCGTCATGAGGAATTTCTTTTGAATACTGTGTAAACACCGTGTTCTCGTCCCGAGGATATTTTTTGAATACCGTGTAAACACTGTGTTCTCGTCATGAGGCTATTTATTAAATACCATGTAAACACTGTGTTCTCGTCATGAGGAATTTTTTTTAATACTGTGTAAACACCGTGTTCTCGTCATGAGGATATTTTTTGAATACCGTCTAAATACCGTGTTCTCATCATGTGGATATTTATTAAATACCATGTAAACACCTTGTTCTCGTCATGAGGATATTTATTAATTACCATGAAAACACTGTGTTCTCGTCCTGAGGAATTTTTTTGAATACTGTGTAAACACCGTGTTCTCATCATGAGGATATTTTTTGAATACCGTGTAAACACTGTGTTCTCGTCATGAGGATATTTATTAAATACCATGTAAACACCGTGTTCTCGTCATGAGGATATTTATTAATTACCATGAACACACTGTGTTCTCGTCATGAGAAATTTGTTTGTATACTGTGTAAACACTGTGTTCTCGTCATGAGGATATTTATTAAATACCATGTAAACACTGTGTTCTCGTCATGAGGATATTTACTGAATACCGTGTAAACACTGTGTTCTCGTCATGAGGATATTTATTACATACCATGTAAACACCGTGTTCTCGTCATGAGGATATTTATTAATTACCATGAAAACACTGTGTTCTCGTCATGAGGAATTTTTTTGAATACTGTGTAAACACCGTGTTCTCGTCATAAGGATATTTATTAAATACAATGTAAACACCGTGTTCTCGTCATGAGGATATTTATTGAATACTGTGTAAACACTGTGTTCTCGTCATGAGGAATTTTTTTGAATACTGTGTAAACACCGTGTTCTCGTCCCGAGGATATTTTTTGAATACCGTGTAAACACTGTGTTCTCGTCATGAGGCTATTTATTAAATACCATGTAAACACTGTTCTCGTCATGAGGAATTTTTTTGAATACTGTGTAAACACCGTGTTCTCGTCATGAGGATATTTTTTGAATACCGTCTAAACACCGTGTTCTCATCATGTGGATATTTATTAAATACCATGTAAACACCTTGTTCTCGTCATGAGGATATTTATTAATTACCATGAAAACACTGTGTTCTCGTCATGAGGAATTTTTTTGAATACTGTGTAAATACCGTGTTCTCATCATGAGGATATTTTTTGAATACCGTGTAAACACTGTGTTCTCGTCATGAGGATATTTATTAAATACCATGTAAACACCGTGTTCTCGTCATGAGGATATTTATTAATTACCATGAACACACTGTGTTCTCGTCATGAGAAATTTGTTTGAATACTGTGTAAACACCGTGTTCTCGTCATGAGGATATTTATTAAATACCATGTAAACACTGTGTTCTCGTCATGAGGATATTTACTGAATACCGTGTAAACACTGTGTTCTCGTCATGAGGATATTTATTACATACCATGTAAACACCGTGTTCTCGTCATGAGGATATTTATTAATTACCATGAAAACACTGTGTTCTCGTCATGAGGAATTTTTTGAATACTGTGTAAACACCGTGTTCTCGTCATAAGGATATTTATTAAATACTATGTAAACACCGTGTTCTCGTCATGAGGATATTTATTGAATACTGTGTAAACACTGTGTTCTCGTCATGAGGAATTTTTTTGAATACTGTGTAAAGACTGTGTTCTCGTCATGAGGCTATTTATTAAATACCATGTAAAGACCGTGTTCTCGTCATGAGGATATTTATTAAATACCATGTAAACACTGTGTTCTCGTTATGAGGATATTTATTAAATACCATGTAAACACCGTGTTCTCGTCATGAGGATATCTATTGAATACCATGTAAACACCGTGTTCTCGTCATGAGGATATTTAATTAAATAGCATGTAAAAACTGTGTTCTCGTCATGAGGATATTTATTAAATACCATGTAAATACTGTGTTCTCGTCATGAGGATAGTTATTGAATACCGTGTAAACACTGTGTGCTCGTCTTGATGATATTTATTGAATACCGTGTAAACACCGTGTTCTCGTCATGAGGCTATTTATTAAATACCATGTAAACACTGTGTTCTCATCATGAGGATATTTATTAAATACCGTGTAAACACCGTGTTCTCGTCATGATGATATTTATTATATACCATGTAAACACTGTGTTCTCGTCATGAGGATATTTTTTAAATACCATGTAAACACTGTGTTCTCGTCATGAGGATATTTATTGAATACCGTGTAAACACATTGTTCTCGTCATGAGGCTATTTATTGAATACCGTGTAAACACCGTGTTCTCGTCATGAAGATATTTATTGAATACCGTGTAAACACCGTGTTCTCGTCATGCGGATATCTATCGGCTACCGTGTAACAACCGTGTTCTCATCATGAGGATATCTATTAAATACCATGTAAACACCGTGTTCTCGTCATGAGGGTATTTATTGAATACCATGTAAACACTCTGTTCTCGTCATGAGGTTATCTATTGAATACTGTGTAATCACCATGTTCTCGTCATGAGGATATCTATCCAACACCGTGTAACCACCGTGTTCTCTTCATTAGGATATCTATTGAATACCATGTAACCACCATGTTCTCGTCATGAGGATATCTATTGAATACCATGTAAACATCGCGTTCTCGTCATGGGGATATTTATTGAATACCGTGTAAACACCATGTTCTCATCTTGAGGATATCTGTTGAATACTCTGTAAACACTGTGTTCTCGTCATGAGGATATCTATTGAATACTGTGTAAACACCGTGTTTTCCTCATGAGGATATTTATTGAATGCTGTGTACACACTGTGTTCTCGTCATGAGGATATTTATTGAATACCGTGTAAAAATGTGTACTCATCATGGGGATATCTGTTGAATACTGTGTAAACACCGTGTTCTCGTCATGAGGATATTTATTGAATACCGTGTAAACACTGTGTACTCATCATGGGGATATCTGTTGAATACTGTGTAAACACCATGTTCTCGCCATGAGGATATTTATTGAACACAATGTATATACTCTGTCCTCGTCATGAGGATATCTCTCAAATACTGTGTAACAACCGTGTTCTCATCATGAGGATAACTATTAAATAGCATATAAATACTGTGTTCTCCTCATGAGGATATTTATTGAGTACTGTGTAAACACTGTGTACTCATCATGAGGATATTTATTGAAAACCGTGTAAACACAGCGTTCTCCTCATGAGGATATTTATTGAATAGTGTGCAAACATCGTATTCTCGTCATGAGGATATCTATTGAATACCATGCAAACACCATGTTCTCATCATGAGGATATCTATTGAATACCATGTAAACACCGTGTTCTGCTCATGAGGATATCTGTTGAATACTGTGTAAACACTGTGTTCTCGTCATGAGGATATCTATTGAATACCATGTAAACACCGAGTTCTCCTCATTTGGATATCTGTTGAATACCATGTAAACACAGTGTTCTCCTCATGAGGATATCTGTTGAATACGTGTAACCACCGTGTTCTCATCACGAGGATGTCTATTGAATACCATGTAAACACCGTGTTCTCTTCATAAGGATATTTATTGAATACCATGTAAACACGGTGTACTCATCATGAGGATATCTGTTGAATACTGTGTAAACACTGTGTTCTCGTCATGAGGATATCTATTGAATACCATGTAAACACCGTGTTCTCCTCATTTGGATATCTGTTGAATACCATGTAAACACCGTGTTCTCCTCATGAGGATATCTGTTGAATACTGTGTAAAAACCGTGTTCTCACCATGAGGATATCTATTGAATACCATGTAAACACTGTGTTCTCCTCATGAGGATATCTGTAGAACACTGTGTGAACACTGTGTTCTCGTTATGAGGATATCTATCGAATACCATGTAATAACCGTGTTCTCATCATGAGGATAT
>JAVVLW010000355.1:0-25000 GCA_034401795.1 Chaetoderma sp. LZ-2023a
GATGTACAAACGGATAGAGAGATGGAGAGACGAACGGACATGCTGATCGCTCTCTACACCCCACTATCCACCCCACCCACATATAAAAGTTGTGTGTGATAAAATGCAAAGATTTGTTTATGCATAAATGCACTTACCGTGTCTACATCTGTAAGGCCTATGACAATTCTGCTTTCTTCATCTACGGAGCCTCTGTAATAATGATAAATAGATCTGGGTAGTATTGTATATGTAGGCGCTGCAATAATGATAAATAGATCTAGGTAGTATTGTGTATGTAGGCGCTGTAATAAAGATACATAGGTGTAAGCATTATAGTGTATGTACGCGTTGTAATAAAGATACATATATGTAGACATTATAGCGTATGTAGGCGCTGTAATAAAGATACATATATGTAGGCATTATTGTGTATGTAGGCGCTGTAATAAAGATAAATAGGTGTAGGCATTATTGTGTATGTAGGCGCTGTAATAATGATAAATATATGTAGGCATTATTGTGTATGTAGGCGCTGTAATAAAGATAAATATATGTAGGCATTATTGTGTATGTAGGCGCTGTAATAAAGATAAATATATGTAGGCATTATTGTGTATGTAGGCGCTGTAATAAAGATAAATATATGTAGGCATTATTGTGTATGTAGGCGTTGTAATACAGATAAATATATGTAGGCATTATTAATCTGCGATGCAATCACAGATTGTTAAAGTCACTCATGATCTTTCTTCTTTCTTTATTTCTTTCTTTATCATTCTTCATCAAAAACCTTTCACCGCATCCCCTCATACAGCTTTCATCTGATCAACTCCACATTCTGTCAACTTCTGGTACTCAGCGTGCAATCGTGTGCTTGTGCTTTTATTTTGGATCCGTCCAACAGTTTTCGAGCTACCTACCTTTGAGTAGGCAAAAAAGCCCATAGGAAATATATGGCCATTTTCAATATTGATCTATGAACTGCTACTACACTCATAGTTGTAATCAGATCACTACCATTCTTGGTCAAGATGTTACCATTTGAGTCCTGGGGTGCTGATTAATCTACAGGGTAGATGCCCAAGTGAAAGGGTACTGGCTGGACGTCAAAATTATAAGTTTTAATTTTTGGCAGAAATTAACTCTCCTCCATCAGAGAAGGTCAAGTGACATATTAGAAGAGACCCTATGACATCCTCTCACGTTTCCACCACCCCTGAATCCCAGGCCCAGGTGGAAGGACACCCCTTGGTTATCAAAATTACAATTCTATATTGACATTTGAACTACGACTACACCTAGAGTTTTGATCGGATCATTACCATACTTGGCCAGGATGTTACACTAGGAGTTCTGAATGTATTGATTCGTCTGCAAGGCACATAGCCAAGTTGAAGGGTACTCCCTGGGCATAAAATTACCAGTTTTCGTTTTTGACAGAAATGAATTCCCCTGTGACATTCTCTTACGTTTTCATCACCCCCCTCGGTCCCAGGCCCAGGTGGAAAGGCGCCCATTTGGGTTCAAAATTACAAGTTTTCGTTTTTGGCACAAATTACCTTCATTTACAAACTGATTGAAATCGTTAGATTCAATGACATGCTTGGTCGTTGGACCCCTCCCCCACAACACCCACCTGGCTTTGCAAATTTCTCGGTTAATTAAGACATTTGGGCTTTTTCTTTGATTTTCATGAAAGCTTTGTGAAAGGTATCTCATGTAAACCGGATCCAATAGTGATTGTTTTGGAGAGGTCCGACCTCAAGGTCAAGGTCACCCAGTAGATTCGCAAGATACCACTTATCGTTTATGGCATAGATTACCTTCCTTTGATTGAGAGTCGTAGATTGAATGATGTTAAACTTTGAACCCAAGGCATCCAACACAAAGTTTATAGATTTCTCGGTTATTTGACACTTCGGGACTTTTTCCTTGATTTTCATTAAGACTTTACCAGAGGTATATCACGCATCCCGGATCCAATGGTGGTGGTTTTGAAGTGATCCAACCTCAAGGTCAACGTCAACCAGGGGAGACACAAGATACCCGTTTTCGTTTTTGGCATAGATTACCTCACTTTACCCATACAAGATGATTGATAGACTTAGATTCAATAAAATATTAAATTGTGAACCCAAGGCATCCATCCTACCGATGGTTTGCTGGTCAAGATTTTGTACCTTGGTTAACGCATCCACATGGCCATGAACTACAAGGTCGATCAGCAGGATGAGGACATCGGTATCCGGAGACCACACGTTGATGGTCGTCAGTGTGGTATCTTGACATCGTCCAAGACATGCAGTGGAATCATTGTATCAGCTCCCTCATGACTATGGGAGGTCATATCGGCTGAAACTTTGTAAGGGTGGTTAGCTTATGCTGTGGTGGCATAGACAACTACTAGCATCTGAGAATAATCCTTAAGTATTCAGCCAGGGCTTCATCTAGATATTTTTGTCTTGGATGATGTGAGCAATTCTTTCAGTGGGATCTTTGCAATGGCCATCTTATCATAGACAATAAATTCCATCTCCTTGGCTGCAGCTGATGTAGACCTCTTTGATCTGGTCAGATCCTTAAGTGAGTTCTAAATATACCGATCAAAGGTAATTCCCCCCTCCCCATAGTGCTTCATCATCCTACAGATACGCGTGGCAAAGGCTTCTTTTAGGTGGAGCATTTGTGTCATGTTACATACTTTTATAATACTTTGCACCACTGCCGTAGCATCAACGATGAGGACGTGTTCGCTTTCCTCATCAATCATTGTAGATTGAGGGTGCTCAATGGATTCAGTAGGAGGTGCATCTTCAATAGCATGCATGATGTTGGCTTTGACAATTGGGATGAGGTGGGAGCCATAACAGCAAACATTGACCTCGGAGTGACAGCCATCTCATTATTACCAATTATTGAGGGGAGATGAAGCATCATTTTCGAGGTGCGACTGCTGGATGGCAATGACCCGTACAAAATGCTGCCTGTTTTCACGGAGCTTGATAGCTTTGTCACCTAATTGTAAACGAGTCTTGACTATTCAGTTGCTATAGGTCCTCAACTTCAACTTGGTAATCTCATTCCAGACTGACTTTGTTGAGCCCTGTAGGATATGGCTCTTGCCCTGTACTGTCTCTGTCAAGTATATCGTCTTTGACAAAGTCGGGAAACACAAGAAAGGTACAACTTTCCTCAGAGGGCTGCCCGTAGTGAACGGATTTCCCACGCAGTGCATCTGGATGCAGTTCCTGAGTTTGAGAGCATTCTCTGTCGAACTGATAGCCACATTCCCAGCAAGCTGATAGTGTTCCTTCTTGTTGGACAAGTCTGATGAATGGTGGAAGGCATTACACCATTCTTCTATAATGTGGGAAAGATATGGCATGGTCACAAAGAAGCACCATCAAGCTTGGAGTTGTGGCGTGCTCCTGTAATCTAGCTACTTGGAAGCCCTTGACCTTGCAAATGCGCCTCTCCAAGGTTTGGTCGATAAAAAGGTGCGTAAATGGGACATCAGGGGTTTTCACAGAAAAATCACCTGCTTTTAAAGATTCTCACGTGTTTGGATCATCCGTCCTGAGCTGCTTAATTTGAGCAAGATGCACGGGCATAAGCCGTGCTTAATGGAATAGGTCATGTGCGAAGAAATACTTTGCTTGTCTAGTGATGCAAGGTAGCACCACAAGCCCCCCGTCCCCCCCCCCCGCCCACCTCTCCACCCCCACCCGCCAGTCACCATGTCGACATGTGCCGATGATGTGAAGTATGTATCCCACTTGTTGATCTCCTGCTTTCTTGGCATCCATATTGATATCCTTCCTCAGTGTCTTCGCAATGGGCCTGTTAAGTGATGACGTATTTCCGGGTTCCGTTCAATTGTTTAATACATAAAACAATGTTTTTGTTTAGCAAAAAATGATGACGTCATAAACACGCACATATGATGTAATAAAGCAAAATACACGCTTCCGGGGTGCGAATCACGCGCAGAGACATAATACTTAACAAACCCATAGACTCAAATATTTCTGGGGCATCTGCCATATTGGAATTGAAGCTTGTCTTGAGGTTGAGGTATCTGATCAAGAAGAGCATCAAACCACATGTGGAAACATGCAAGAGCATTCATTACGCGGTACTCTGTTGTAGATGCCTCTTAGGGCAGCAGGAGAGTATACGCCGATATCAATGGCCAGTGTATCTAGGCCACTGCCCTCTATATACTGGCCAAGTGCATGTAGTGCTGCGAAATAAATGTGAGGTGCACCTGCTCTCAAAACCCGGCTGTTATTTTACAGGCTGTTAGATTTTCAGTGCCCGCTCATACAGATCCAAATCATGTGTGATAAGTGTACTTCTCTCTGAACCCACCACATGGGCTGAAATATGTTAAGACATTCTTTTCGAAGACTACCTGCAGCTGTTTCGCCGGGGTCAACACTACACCATCATGTGACATCGGTGGGGCATGCTTCACAGTCGGCTCTAAGACATGAAAGCTGAGATCAGCCTCCAAAGTGTTAACATCCTCAACTTTGTCCAGTGACTGCTCTATCAGGGGTGGAGGAAGAACTTCTTCTTCCGGAAGTCATAGCGGAACAGTATTTTGTCCCCATCCCTCTCTCTACTCAGACGTTCTTTCAAGCCATCCTTTAGGTCAGTGAGCAGCTCTACACCATCTCCACCGACGGGATGGAGGGAGAATGTCTTGGACTCTGCTCCATAATGGAGGACAAACGACTTGCCATCGCTTTCCTTAACCTTGGCAGCACCAACGTCGTACACGTCCAGGAGATCAGCTAGACAATTCGAGTGAGCAAATATGGGCTCCATTGTTTATACATATATAAGGGTTTAAAGTGAGTATATAGCAATGCTGATTTTCCGATTGCTACTCCAAAACGTGAAGAATGTCATCAGACATCTCTTGTTGGTAGACATGTGGTTCAGTATCGCATAGAATGGGTTCTTTTCAAGGTAGCTCAGCATTCCACCACGTACGTACACGCCGATGTGTTACATCCGCCGCCGGGAAGTACCTACCACAGCTCACTGACTGAAGTAGGGCTAGACGTGCTAGAATATCTGCCAGAGCCCCCAGCAAACTGTGGAAAGCGATCAGCCCCAACATGTTCACCCACGTAAATCACCTATTTGACAGCTCCACCATTAGTCTACATGCCAGCATGGATGGTCTGTCGGATACCCAATTAGAGTTTACGCGGCTACTACTTATTGACCTATCATCATGATATCATATCAAACCTATCAGGCATTCGCCGAGATATTGAAAAAGGAGATAGAGGAGCAGCCACACACATTCGGGATGGTTGATATAGTGGTACAGGGAGTGCGTTGTCGACAAGAAGGCGAGAAGTGGGTGAAGTGGTATGAACAGAATGTCAGAGAGGCAAGGAGACGAAGGGACTACAACTTTGTCCAAGAATGGGAAAGCCACATCCAGCAGAAGGAGGGCGTTGTAGGGTCAAACTTGTATGATTACTTGGATGACGAGTGTAATGAGTCGGTAGAAATCTTGCCGTGGGAAGAGGAGAAGTATAAATCCAAGAAATTCCACCAACGGCGGGCGTACTATCAGAGTGACAAGATGAATTTTCAGATGTCACGGCTGCGAAAGCAACTTGATCCTGACATTATGCAGATCCTACAGGTGATGGCACACGTTTAAGAACTAGGTATACCATGGCTAAATCGGAGTGGTGAAAGCAGCCTGAACTCTATCCTGCCCTGGCAGCTGAGGAGTGTGGTACAGTTCACGGCTGGCGACTCAAGCAGATTGACACCATCAGACAGAATCTCGTCCACGAGACAGAAAAATACCACAGAACACACAGGCGTTATAAAACAACCAATCAACAGTCTAGCACGCACAACTACAGCTGGGTGTGTGATTGGAGCCAGTGTTGGTGTGGCCGCAGTTGCCACCCTCGCTACAGGGGTGGGTGCTGTCGTCGTTATCCCGCTGGGTGGTGTGATCCTTGCCACTACTGTCCTGGCCACCGCTTTGGCGGTTGGACAGCATCAGAGCACGAGGAAGCTGGAGAAGCATGCTAAGTGTGTAACCCTGGCACAGAGCAGCCTACGGGCTATCGACGAGTCTGTCAGCAAAGCTCTCGAGGATGGGAAGGTCAATGATGAAGAGTACCACCATATATTGAAGCTCCAAACCCTGTACCACACAGAGAAACCCAAAGTGCGCCAGCAATAACTCAAAGGCTCCAGCGGGCGGGTGGACATGGAGGAGTTAAAAAACGAGATGCTGTGGCGGAGCTGCATCGAAGATCTCTATGGTGCCAAATAGTATGTTGCGCCCGTGGCTGGAACAGCGACTTTAAGATGACTACTACACATGACATTCCCGACGAACCTCACGATAATCGACCAGAGCCAACCGGCCCTCCTGGGTACACTCTGGACCCGCTCGAGAGCTGGACTACGTGGTCTCCTGAATGACATACTGGACCTAATACCTATTTCGATGGACCTAATACCTATTTCGATCACAGTCGACAGGTGGTCCCGCATCAGCTTCTCCATCAATCCACGTCCACTGACCAACATTGCAATCACTCGTTCTGGAACCAACAACTAAACTGTGCCATGTGGTGTGCCACATCAGAATGTGGCATTGGCGGGGGTTTGCTGCACTCCTATTCTGGTACCCCCGAAGATGTGCTCATTGCCAGCTGTCTCAAATTCCATGTGTACTATATGGTGAGACGAATCCTCCATGAGCTGGGCGAAAACCTGCCTGATATGAATTATTTCAACCCACAGCCCGCGGGAACAGCTAGCTACAGCCTCTCAGCAGCCAGTAGACTCCAGTAAGAGTTCAATGCTCACTCAGACTATCGATGGCATGGTGGTTACAATCAAGGGCCTGGGCATTATGCATGGTGATCCAAGATGAGACTACTCAGGCTTCCCTATCAGACACCATGGAAAATCGGCCATCGGAAGACAGCGAAGTTATCATTCAATCCAGACTCAGAGCCCAGAGCGAGGGTGCAGAAAATGCACATAACCATCATCAGGCAAGACCACCCAGATGCCTGGAAATACTTTTTCCCAAACTCAACCTCAAGGCTTACACCAGCGGGGATCGTTCAAATCAACCAGTCCTTAGAAGCATTATGTTATTGCCTTCTGGTGGTCAAGACTAAGCTGCATCACTCTATAGACGGGGTGAGCGGCAAAGAGGTGCAGGCTATGTTCAGCAGTCTCGTCGAGGATATGACCATCATCGCAGACCCTAGCAGCCTCATTGCCATATTCTAACAGGCATTACAGAAGGCCCGCCGCCAGCTGGACTTTGCAATATCTCCACACCTTGGCTTATTCCGAGCAACCTGATCGCAAATATCGAGAACCTGGTGGTCATGGGTTATAACAACATGATAGTCGAGGGAAATTCCCCCGGTATCCACATTGGGTTTAACACTGACATCAACTCGGCCACGCATGTCGTCCCGAACGCAATGGCACCTAGGTTCCGACACACAGTGCTGGATGACAAACGGTGACACCCACCACCCGCCCGTCAGTGCTGGCAGGACGATAGTCATATGAGTGGTGTCAGGTCTGGCTATCGCTGTGCTTGTCACCAGTCTTCTCCACTGCAAGTAGATCCAGCTCTTCGAGCAATAGATCATCCTGACTCTTCGGTGCGGGAGTCATGGCAAATGAGATTGCCTGAACTAGCTTGGCCTGCTCGACAGCCCCCAAACACACTGTCAGCATACACACCCATAGGACTGGATGGTTCGGTGGTACAGCCTTTTTCCAGCTTGTGGTAGTGCAGAGCCTTATTCAACTCAGTGTCGGGGGATGCCATGGATGCCTGCAACTGGTGGAACATGTCCGACATATACTCCCGATCCTTGTAGAATCCCTTAGTATGCAGTGGCTGTTCGATGATACTGCCGCCCATAATGAGTTATTAGGCGAAACAGATCGTCCCCTTACCAAATACTAGTTATAGCTTCACAGCTGCCAGCTCCTCTGTTACCTCAGCATTAGAGAGCTGGGCGAGCTCATCCGGTGACTTCTTTTTGTAGCCCTTCAATTCGGTGCAGAAGACTTCATATTACTTAGTGCATAGGTCCATGGTTTAAGCCGCTATGTCTCATGCTATGGATATTCTTAGCATTCTCGAGGTAGAATGTACACGTTTAAACGCATTGTATACTCAGGGCGTAAACAATGATGTCAACTGTACAGATTGTAAAGCAACTCCCAGAGAGCCGGGCGAGTCTCCATAAACAAGACCCAGCGGCTACTAACACAGGATAAGCCCCAGTAACGTAGCAGCAAATGTAGCCATGGTAAAGATGACGGGTGGTAATGAGGTTATCATGCTACAGTGGCGAGTACGGTTGTTGACCACCGTCTAAGAATAGCACATCGCATCCCAAAGATCGCCATCAGTGGCGCCTCCCATACTGTTGCCACCACGATTATGGGCGAACGCATCCCTCTAATGGAAGCCGCGGTTCTAGAGCTAGCGACTAGCGACGAGTGCTATGGCCGAGATCATCGTGGCCTATGTCTAGCTTTAAGATGCTATGCATAATGGAAGCTTGGCAGGTCCTTGATTCAACTGCCATCTGTTCCTGCTGGATACGACTAGGTTTAAGTCACTATATATATACCCCCACCCCCCACCCCACCCCAACAATGTCTCTATCACTTATAGACCTAGAAAGTAAGGAGACTGGGGAATTGGCCCACTTAGGTGAGGCATGCCTCGGCTCAGAGGACACTGTTGCCCCCATCTCCTTCATGGACTTCGATGAGAATGTTAAACGACAGGAAATCCGTGGTACGGTACCGGTCAGAGACCTTATCGGAAATGTACAATCTATAGAAGCCTCAGCCCTTAACAAAGCCACCGCTGCATACAAAGGCATGCCACTCGAGGACAGGCTAATTGTCAACGGTGCCCTTGGGACGAGTGATGAAGGAGCCATCAAGCTGTTGGCTGAATCTCAAGCGCATTCACACCCTGTTCAAGAGCAGAAGCTCCTTACGACTGGATGGAAATAATCTAAAGATTAGTAGGATCACGGTCAGTGATGTCAGCGTCGATATTGAAAAAGAGGCTGCCTCTAAGTTTCAACTTAGGTGAAGAGGTCAGGGTTGTTCGGCCTGCCGTTTAAGACCCCTTAAACAGACATGGCTAGCCGTGCTTGCCTCATATGGATACTCGATGTTCTGGCCACTGCTACTGACACAGGCCCTCTGCGTTACCTTCTTAGCTGTTGCTGGGATTTCATGTTCGACACATCCATCACATCATTTGTCTCGGCTGGCGGTACAACGATGTCGGTCCTGCAGGCAATATAGCTCATACAGGATATGCTTCCATTTAACCTCCCAGATATAGATGAGGCTACAGCCAAACAGGTGCTGGCCATCCTTCACGCACACGTGCAACATGTCAGTGCCATACAGCAGCAGACCGGCTGATGCCGGGCAGGTAGGTGGTATTGATCATCGCCCCATCGGGACATGGAAAAAACATCTTACTGCCTGCCTTGCTGGCAGAACATCTGCGTGAGCGCTACATACTCCTGCTGTCCCACTCTACCTAGTTATCGATGACTCTGCAATGGACCAGAAGATGGTTACCTACCTCGGCGACATCACCAGGCACATCCGCCACACCAAGGTCACTGTCTTCATCCTCTTTCAGAAGTACACCCAGGAGATCTCGCCATATATCCACCACATCGCTCGGTTGCTGTACTTCAGCTCCAAGTGTGGTCGCTCCCTGCTGAAGACCATATATGACAGCCTGACCCTCAATGAGATCAAATGGGACTTTGTCGTGGAAGTACAGATGCTGGGTCAACGGTACCAATTTATCTTCAGCAACAATGAGACAGGTGAGTTGTCACACTTCAAGTCTTCTCTGGAGAAAGCAGAAAACTTCAGCTACATGCTGGATCCCGCCAGGAGGCTAAAGCGAAAGCATTAGCCCAGGAAACTGAGCTGAGACAGTAGCGGCAGGATGCTTTTTTCAGGGTCGAGGAACTTCATGAGCGTCTTGAGGAACTTCATGAGCTTCTTGAGGAACTTCATGAGCTTCTTGAGGAACTTCATGAACTTCTTGAGGATGTTTCTGAAACTCTATCCACGGAGGATCAGATGCTATGCCTCTTCTTCTGAAACTTCTGTGTTTCTTCATGGTAGAGGAACTTCGTCAGATGCTTGAGGAACTTCATGAGCTTCTTGAGGAACTTCTTCAGAAGCTGATTGCTGTCTCTATCGACAGAAAATGAAGTCATATGCCCTACTCCACCTGGCCAGTGGCCACGAGGATCTCGAGTCGGCACTCGATGGTCAGAGCCAACTTGGAGGAAGGGACATCCCGCCTAACCATGGCAACCAGCTCAGTTTTACTGATGGGAACCTATTCGGAGGGCGAGGGGGCACTCGCTCGGTCGCAGTAACAGTGCTGTACTTTGGATATAGCAAGGTTCGCTTCTCGTAAAATGGAGGTATTCAGCTTGAATGCACATAGAGCATAACTCCAGCTATCACAGCTCCTACAGCCCCTACTACTACTATGGCCTCGGCCATCTTCTGAGCTCCTAATGCCTCATAGTCGAGCGCCGGCTCGGAGAGCTTTCCAACCTCGTAATTCTCATTGAGACTCTCATCAGCGTCTTGGATTTTGTGGGTGGCTTGAGCCCTTTGTTGCTGTTGGCGTGGCTCGCTTTGGTGCATATGCTCGAGTGCCTTGATGTACTCAAACTTCTCCTTAGATAGCTTCTTCATCCCCTGGTTATGATGTTTTCTCTCTACCTCCGCCACCTTATGGTCAGCGAAACTGAGACCCCCGTTCGTCAATGCAAACACACTTGCATTCAAGATTGCAGGTGACATGTCTATACAAGTGCTTTAAACTCACCATATAGTCAGCAGGAACGGCAAGCAATCGATGAACCAGAAGCTTTCGAGGATCCAGTTGAGGGCTACGATGAGGATTATGATGAGGACGACTATGATGAAGATGAGGACAATGACGACGACTATGATGAGGACGCCTATGACGAGGACTATGATGGTGATGATGTAGAGCTGGCACCCCGCTGACTAATCCACTGAGCCAAAGGGATGTATTGTACCTACATGAAGGGCTCTCTTGGCCACTAGCGTCAGTTGGGGCTCTGATCGGTCTGTTCACGATGAAGTCTGGTGAGACCGTCCGCAAAATCGCCAACAATGCTCTCCATGGAGTTGAGAAGATCTCTGAGGCTATTCCAGCCATCGCCTTGAGTGTAGGTACATTCTTTGGCGTTACCGGTCCGTGGCTCCCATATGTTTCTATAGCCCTCATAGCCATCTGGGCTGCCAACATTTAAGACATGCTATATAGGATGACTTCTCTGCATGGCCTCGTCAAGACCATTAACTGGCAAGCCTTTGTCGATAAGCTTCCTTTAAGTGAGGATCCGGCGAAGATTAGACAGCAGTGTTCACAGGTATTCGAAGAGGTGTTCATTGATGGTCGGATGAACGATGGTCATCTGTTCGTCTGTCTAGAGTTTGCCCAAGCGGTACAGGAGAGGACAGAAGTCGACGTTAGCGATGAAATCCGAGGTCCTGACAGACTCTCTTGAAGATCTCTATTACCGGACCGGCGGCTATTATTGCGTACTTCACCAGCTGCTCGAGGCTGCGCATCAAAGGGGTCATAGATTCACCTTGGAGATGGATAGCCAGTGGCTTACCAGACAGGCAATGTGGAAGATCTACAGATCTCGTCCACGGCATATTCTGTATGCACAGATTGATGAACCTGCCCCGAACAGAGATTACCAGGCAGATGTGCTGTTCCTTCTGCATGATTGGGTCTGTTCCAGAGGAACATGCAAGACCTACAAGTACGCCCTCACCATCGTCGATGTCGCCAGCAGATACAAGGCGGCAAGGCCTCTCACGGATAAGTCCATGAGTCAGATGGCTGCTGGGTTCCAGAGTATGTATGAGGACCCACAAAAATCCCCTCCAGTGGCCAGAGTTACTGTGAGTGGATGATGGTAAGGAGTTCAGAGGTGAGACTGCATCCCTTATCCTTATGTGCAGATATGGTGTCGCGATTAGGCGAGGAGAGGTGGGATATCACCATGCCCAGGCTATCGTCAAGTGGTGGAACCAGACACTGGCAGAGAGGCTGTTCCCACATCAGTATGCTCAGGAGATGGCTGTCCCAGCGGGCGGTCGTTCCAGAGTATAGGTCAGAGGCTTACCCATTGTGGTGGAGAGATCCAATGCTGAGGTCACTCACTTGATAGGGCAGCCTCCCATGGTAGCCATTCACTGCTCACATGACGCTAGCTCTGGAGGAGCTGACAAGGGCGAGGTGTGCCTTCCATCCGATGCTCTGGTTTGGTACCTTTATGAGCCCGGTGAGTTGGATGGCGGATGTAGTGGGCGACCTACCCCAACTGGTTGTTAGATGTCCACAGACTAAACAGGTATATGGAGGTGGCTGGGCAGCCTACCCTGTACTACCTGGCACGGCCGGAGAGCAGTCCTAGGCAGACGTTTGTACGAGAGGAGCTCCAGCTTATCTCTACAGACCCCCAGCTACCTCCACCCAGTGTACTTACATTGAATATACATCGTCCAGATCGTAGACATCGTGCAGACCATTGTCGTTCTGACTGCTAGGCTCCGAGCAGACATCATCCAGATCATTGTTGTTCCGACAGCTAGGCTCCGAGTAGACATCATCCAGATCATTGTCATTCCGACAGCTACGCTCCGAGTAGACATCGTTCAGATCATAAGCACTGAGCTCCGAGTAGACATCGTCCAGATCATTGTTGTTCCGGTAGCTAGGCTCTGAGTAGACATCCTCCAGATCATAGTCGTTCTGACTGTCATTCGACAGTTGTGCAGGTTGCCATTGTGCAAGCATGACTGACAAGGTAGGTGGTGCCGTGGTTCCATTCTGTTGTTCCACCGCTTACAGCAGGGAATGACAATGATACTTGATAGGCTCGGTGTGGATACCATCAGGTAGCACATAGCGCTTATCATAATAAGCGGACAGGCCAAGACTTTCCTGTTCATATGTCACCATACCCTGGTTGTGCATACGAAGACCACGATTGGTAGCTTTGTCCAATATACCATGAAGAGCGCTGTAGAACCTTTGCTAAGACACATTGTTCTGACGTTTAGACATATCCTTGGTCGAGCATTTGTTGTTACATTGTTTCGCGAGCTCGTATACTGCTATACCCACCTGAAAGAGATGACGAATTGTGATTTTTGCCTTATGACTCTGTTGCTCATAGGACTCCCCGATTTCCTCGAGATCTTCGAACCATGTGCTGTGCAAGGTTCTGTCTACTGCTCGTTCATCCTTGGTGAAGCTCGTGTTAGTATGCCATTCTAGAGCCTCGATCAGCTTCCCGTATGCACTGTTGCCGAGGAGTTTGAAGAGATCTGCCAATAATGCTTTGCTCTTATTCTCATCTCCCGAATGACACGCTTCAGTAACGGCGTTCATGAACCACTCAAACAATGTCTGCAGAATGCAGTCTATAGTGCAGTAGACAGCAGTCATCTCTTGGCCGTGAGCGAGATACCACTTGAGTGTCGGTGCATATAGTAACCTCTTCTTAACAGAGAGTGGACCAACGAGTTTGGAGGTGGTTAACCTTTGTGGACCTGTTTTATCAAGGTAAGCATCTCAGAAGGTATAGCCTCTTCAGGAATCTCACGATTGTAGAAGATGGGAGACATCTCGAACTTTTTCCACAATGCCTTGGGTAACTCAATGTCCACCTCGGCAAACCCAAACCAACGATCCACTGGCAGATCTGCTTTAAACTGTTCTACGTCACTAGCCCCAAACAATTGTCATGCAGTCTATTTAGCACAAGGCATCGCTTGAGCCATTGTTGACAAATACAGAGCATTCGCATCATAACCATGAGACGTTGACATACACGCTCACCTTGACGAATTCGAGTAACACTGGACTCGTGAAATCTCATGAACACGATGCTTGCATCCACCAACAACGGCACCTTTTAACATTCCGTAAGCTTCCTTGCCTCCTGACATCCAAGTTATTGTAGTATCGCAGCCAGTTGGCAAATGTCTTCATCCCTTGATCTCTGAAGGTCTACTTACATTGCTTCCACTCTGACAACTCAAGGAGGTAACCTCCCTTGAGTTTAGACCACCACGTCAGATAATCAGGTAGACTGGGATAATCAAGCTTCTCTGGCGAGTCAAACCATTCATAAGGCAACCAACTCTTCTTTTGTGTGCACCCATAGGCTTTGCTCCATTTCTCGTAAGAAACCCTGGGACCGAGATAGTTCAACACATCGAGAAACCTTAGTTCAGGCGATAATGAGGAACATTGTCTGGCTAGCCTCCTTGGCAACTTTGACTGTCATTGCTTGTCTTTTGGATGAAGTAGTAAGCTCGTCAACGAAGTACTTCTTGATAAGGTTCAGACCGTATCGACCAGAATTGAACATGAGCACAAGCACTTGGTCACACCAATCGCAGATCAAACATTTCTGAGGTTTTTGTGATTTGTCCAGGTCTGCAGGTAGATACTGTGCTCGAACATGTTCTCAGATTTTGTTTGCACGGCATTGGATCTCCACTGGAACCATATAATGAACACTCGGCTGACACCGAGATAGGTATGTGTGCACTCTCGATCATAAGAGTCTCTGTAGGGCGAGTCTTGACTCCATCGAGAAGGGCTTCTAAGTCATAGACGATGAAGTGTGGGTATGGTACCATCTGCATCTGTGCATGGATGCTTGGACAACGTTTTATGGCACACTCCCACTGTACTACAAGCGTGTGTCTGGTTGCTCTCAGTTTCTCGTCTCTCGCGACCGGCTTGCTGTACCTTTGTTCAGTATCTGCACCTTGCTGGTGTTTTGACCATCCATGCCAGCGATAGCTATGGAACTGGTATACTGTGTCGGTTGTCGGATCATAACCATCTACAAGAGGACCCTCGATCCAACATTCCCCACTGTGACCACACTTTAGGTGGTGTATGTGAATTGCTCAGTCTTTCAATTCATATTCAATTCAATGGGTAGTCGCTGAACTGGACGTTTGGGTTGGATAGAAGGCCTTCTCGTACGCTGACTGCAGTGCCATTACCTTCTCCCCAGAGCAATCGATGATTGTCTTTCCTCCTGTACAGTGGTCAGCGTCGTGACGGAAATTCCATGCTTGGGTGAACTGCTGTTGGCAGTGGCCATAGATGAAAGTGTGGGCTAGCTTGGAGATGTACTTAATGAGGAAGGCATGGTGGTCATATACTCCAATGGCCTGATGCTCGGATATTGATGGCTTTCCTGGTCAGATTCCAGATGCCCTCTTCGGCGGGCTCATAAACACGAATCCCTGTCTTCGCGAAGAACTCTACCTTGTCCAGCTGGTCTAGGGAGGTTCGGGGTGCATCTGTTGTTGTAGTCGGAATGACAGTGCCACTGTAGAACTGTTTAACAAGCTCTCGTGCAGGAGCTGTACTTATATCAGCTCTCGCACCTTGATGGGCTGCAAGACATCTCCAGAGACACATGTTGTCCTTGTAGGTATCGAGTGACGTCATCCCCTTCCTCTATTGGAGCCAGGTTGGGAGGGGACCTGCCCCTAGCAGAGGCTTGGGATCAATGACAACCTTTACCTCAACGTTGATTGAGATGACGAAGGCCCACGATATTGTCTGGGTCAAGTCGTTCTCGTTCTCTGTTTTCCACCCAAGTCTCGGCTGCATCTAGTGTGTTCATCCAAGGACTTCCTGGAGCATTCTTATGGAAGAGCATTACCCTACCATCCTCGATGTTCCTGCTGCGATATGTATGGGTGTACTGGAGGTAGAAGGCATTCTGAACAGTCCGCAGCTTCTCCATGATCCGATCTGTAATGTCACTTTCTAGTCCTACGAAGAATAATCAGCATACTGTTCATCATCCTTCCTCCTCCGTCTCCCTCTCACCCAGGCACTGTTCGAGAATTTGTTTACCTTCTAGCCTCATACTCTGGGCTAAGGGTTCAGCTCTCGGTCATCTCTTCATCAGTCGATCAACTATTCTCTCTAGAACTGGTATGCGTTGTGTTAGTGGACTGTTTCCCTTCCGTGCTGATACAGCTTTGGCTCGTAAGCTAGTGGTCACCATCTAACTGACACACCTCTCGGCGGTGCTGTGCTTCCTTATGGTAGTTCTCTGGATCATTTCTTGTGAGTCCCGGAAAGCTTCCAGTCTGTTGTGCTCGGGGGAGTCGCTGTTGCAACTCTTGAGCAAGACCCTGTCCAATCATTTAGAGCAGATCAGCATTGCTGGCCTTAGAATAGCCTCTAAGACCTAATTGCTTTGCAATCGCACGAAGCTGTGATACAGTAGACATGTTGTACAATGAGTAAGCTTAAGCAGTGCGAGCACAACGACAATACCAATAGAATGTGTTTGTCTAAATGGGCATTTTTTGTGTGCAGTAAATGCACAAGCAGCAAGGTTGACGTTTGTTGTTCCAACAAGAAACAGCAACGCAGTCGATGTGTTAACCTACTGATTGTTGGGCAATTGTTGGGCAATTTTTTAGTTGTATAGCAGGAGATAGGAAACGTACCACCTCCAGGAGGGAGGTGGTAAGTTCCTGCTTATAAGCCTGGCAATACTGTATGTTTATATTTACTAGGCCTATAACAACTGAGGAGGTGTGTCTCTATAATTGGGTGATAACACAGGTTATCAGCTAAAATCTAGAGCATTTTTTCTAGTGAATGTGTTGCGGAGACATATATTTTTGTTTTTGTTAAAATTGTTGATTCAAATCTCGCTATAAATTCTTAGTTAGAAACCTAATGCCAATATTGCCATTGTATCTGGAGAAGCTCTGAGCGGGTGAAAAAATTCCATGTCCTCAAGATAAAGCGCCAACTTTTTACGTTGAGCAAGAGAACTATATACAGACATACAGACAGACCACTAAACAGGCAGAACAGACAGACAGACAGACAGACAGACAGACAGACAGACAGACAGACAGACAGACAGACAGACAGACAGACAGACAGACAGACAGACAGACCGACCGACCGACCGACCGACCGACCGACCGACCGACCGACCGACCGACCGACCGACCGACCGACCGACCGACCGACCGACCGACCGACCGACCGACCGACCGACCGACCGACCGACCGACCGACCGACCGACCGACAGACAGACAGACAGACAGACGTTATGTCCTGGTTATGAGCCGCAGACCTACTGATAACTGGCTTATTACATCTAACAGATAACAACAGCGAGATAGGTTTAAGCGCTGGTTTAGCCTTTAGCTATTTTGTGTGCTTAGGCGCATTCTCGGAGCACAATCCCGAATTAAAATGTGTGGAATGTATGTACATAATTACTGTAATGTGTGACCAGTATACCCTGTAGAATGTGTGTCTCTAAATGGGTACTCGGATCCTGTAATGTGTGGTTGATCACAGGTGATTGGTATACCACTGAGGATGTTTCGCTAATAGGGAATCTAGTTGATGTCATTCCAACATGAACAACGAGCAAGGTTATTGCGCTTGCATGACAACAAATCAGCGGGCAGGGTCCATGATCAACAAGACCAACGCCACAGAATTGAAAGGATGGAGGGAGACATGGATCATGGGTCGGCGGCTCCAGGAGGGAGGTGGTAAGCTTCTACCTCCATGTGTACTACTCAACTGAGAGAGGTGTCTCAATGTGAAAGACAAAAGTCACATCTGCCTTGGGTTTGTGACTAACATGCCGATCCGTTTTTATGTTATGAATGGTCATCTGTCATGCGAGAATGACAGTGGTACACACTTCAGTATAACGCTTTCCATAGACAGATTTAGTATGACTACCAAATAGCAACTGAGTCATAAAGACTTCAAGCAAGGGTTGATTGACAAAGTGGCTCAATGAGCCCTGGAACTTCCAGTCATCTCTAAATTTCATGATTCCAGCACGCAATCTGTGGGAAACAAGCATAATATCATCAACGACAACATCATACAACAGACAACTATCAACAGCTTTCTCAACTGACTTTGAAAGCATAACATTGAGACTCTGGTTGACCAAACTCAATATTAGGAATGTGATCACTGAGCAGTTGCTTCATGTATTTCTTATGGCTCTGGGTATCAGTCTTTATCTGATTCTCTTCCAAGATACTCATATATTCGTTGTTTATGTAGATTACGTTTAGCACTACACCATCGCAAGAGAGTGATGTTTTTACTGACATGATGAGTTGGCAATCACAAATCAGCCTCATCAAATGATCAAGGTCAGTATTACAATCAGCAACATTGCACGTTTCGATGATAATAGTTCTCCTGGGGCCGAGGCATCCCGAGGTGCATCACTGTAAACCTGTCAGACACAATCTGATTTGGACATCGTTTGTATTCTTCTTTATGTTGATGATTTCCTGTCCCATGCTGGAGGTCAGCACCAAAACTGTATCACCATACCCTTACGGCATTACATCTACCTAGGAGCTACAGGTCCAACCATAACAAAAAACTGGAATTAAATCAGATTTTCGTCTCGTTTCTTGAGTTTTGCAGTTACATCGCCCAAATTACACACACATGTACCTTATTTAGTCGGGTATCGGAAAATATACACTTTATTGTAAAATATATCATATATTTTGATACACGGCCCAATACATTCATGGCTTAGCATATCCCGAGCGAATCTCGCACCAGTTCCAGTAATTCGTATCTCGCAAGATCTCCTTCGATACTAAATCGAAAAAGTGCTCTAAATAGCATTAACATAGTGGACAGGTCTAATCTCCATGATCTGCTTGTTACCATTCTCAAGATGTTTAATTGTTTGTGCACTTGGAGACCAAATAGTCTATGTGCGCCTTCCAAGTAAGGCTTTGATCGAAAGTGAGTCCTAGGAACTTGGTTTCTTTCACAACCTTTATGGGCTCTCCGTTTATGTGCAGGGACCTATCGCATTTTAGATTGATCTTGTTTGTGAAGTTAACTTGTACTGCCTCTTGTGCCGATAACTCGAACCCATTAGTTTAAACACAACTTGCTAGCCACATCCAGCACCATTTGCATAAATCTTATGCTTTTGCGAATGACGTCTGTTTTGTCCATAAATCCACAACATCCGCAAAGATGGAGCTATATGGACGATTCCACCTTTCAGTTCCTGCTATTTTCCGATGCCCCTGGGCAGGTCACTCATCATTACATTAAACAAGAAGAGGCTAAGTACACTACCTTGTGGTGTTCCATTTTCGATCGAATACTAGAAAATTCCCCATTTATTCGGACTCCAATTTGCCTATCTTTCAAAAAGTATTTGATCTATACACCTGTGCAAAAGTTAAGCACCACCCTATTTTTACGCACATGCGAGGGTATATTCATGTGCTATGAAGAAAGCAATAGCATAAACATTTATGTACCCATCCATCTTAGTGCAAGAGGTAATAATGCAACTAGAGGAATGCTGATTATGATGGTGGGGAAACACTGTATGTTTTTGTTTGAACTTGAAAACGAGGCCTGAATATGGTTACGTTGACATAACTGACAACTATTGCCCTACAGTTGACACACGTGGCTAGATTGTCATTAATGGTGTCTAAAAACGAAGGTTAACATCTGTGCACGAGTTTGAGACTGTCATTATTAATACCGGGTATATCCACCTTGTGCCTGGATGACGGCCTGGACACGACGTCTCATGCTGGTCACCAACCGTCTGATACGCCATTGTGGTATTCGTTGCCATTCAAGATGGAGTGCGTCTGTTAATTCCTGTAGGTTCTGCACAGGAGGATCCCTCCTTCTCACCATGTTTCCCAGAATGTCCCAGATATGCTCAATAGGGTTCATGTCAGGGCTCCTTGCTGGCCATGGTAGGGTTTCGATGGCATTCTGGCGGAGGTATTCATGCACAGCTCTAGCACGATGTGGTCGGGCGTTGTCATCCATGAATATAGGGTGGGTTCCAGGTGCATGATTTACAAAATGAGGGACCACAACTCTATCCAGTATGGAATCTTGATATCTTTGTCCATTTAGTGTTCCAGGTACAGTCAACAGATCCAGCTTACAATCAAATGAGATGCACCCCCATATCATAACGGAACCTCCACCAAATGGAACTTCTTCCATGATGTTACGTTGGTCATACGCCGTGCGTCTGGACCTCCATACACGAGTTCGACCATCTGTGGCATGAAGCAGGAACCGACTTTCATCGGACCAGTGTACCCGTCTCCAGGATCTCATGTTCCAGTGTCTTCTTTCGTTGCACCACCTCAACCGCTCCTCTTTGTGGTGTGCAGTGAGGAGAGGACGTCTGACAGGTCTCCTAGCTTTCATGCCAGCAGCATACAGTCTCCTTTTGACGGTAGACATTGACACTCTATTGCGCGTTTCCCATTGCTGGCTGAGCACTCTGCTGTTGGTGAATGGAGATCTCCTAACAAGGCGTACTAGGGCTCGATCATTACGGGCAGTAGTCTTCTTCGGTCTTCCAGATCTAGGCCTGTCCTTCACCTCGTTAGTTTGCCCATGTTTTGCAATCAAACGACTGATTACAGTATGGTTAATGTTCAGCTGTCTGCCAATCTCTCTGCATGACATACCAGTGGTATGCATGCCTATGATTTGCCATTTCACACGATCACTTAACCTTCGTCTTGCCATAGCGGTTCACAATCAAGAGCTAATTCTCTCTGTACAAATAAACCACGGTCATGAACACAAAATTCCTAATCTTGTCGCCGAAATCTGTATGTAATGTTCTACACCTCAAACTGGACTTTTACATAACTGAACACGTGTGCTGTTTCCCGCCACGCACGGACATCAAGCGGCGTGAAGTCATGCATGCATGTGCATTTCGTACTTGGAATTATGTCAGCTAACGCGGGGACAAAAAGTATGGCAGCCTAGTTGTACCATCATGTTTCTACGTTCTATTGTTTTTGCTGGTGCTTAACTTTTGCACAGGTGTATAGTATAGTTTTCTACCATGTAGGCCGAAATTGTGCAACTTACGTACTACACCATTACATCACATTATATGAAATGCTTTCTCACCATACAAGAATACTCCAATGATTGCATTTCCAGTGTCTATTGCTTTTGTTGCCATCTCGACCAACCGGACCAAGGGTGCAGCAGACCACCCATGTCCAGTACATGTTTTAATATACACTTTATCATTCATTCTCTCCATCACCCTACACATGCAGGTTGTAGGTGAGATTGGTCGGTAGGATTTGGGCCAGGTTTTATCTTATCCGGTTTTGGGATTGGGATAACAATTGCTTTTTTCCAACATTTAGGAACTTTTTCCTGTATACCAGATTAAATTATAGAGGTTGAGAAGCATCAATCTTCCCTCCTCAGGAAGCTGGTGAAGCAGATTATACTTTATATTAGTTCTAATAAGAAAAATGCTTTATTATTAGGCATCAATCCCCCGTCATGGAGGTCAAGGTTGTTTATATCTAAATCAGCAGCCTTTCGTTGTTCTACGAATTCCTTGTAACGATTCTTATCACTACCTGCCATTTTAAAAATTATTTCAGCCTTCTCTTTGGTATCAATCTATTGTTCTTTTTAACTTTTGTTTGAATTTGATTAAGCTCGCAATATCGAATCGATGTCATAAACAGTTAAATGCTTTCTTTTTTGTCTAAATAGTTCCTGATCGGTTTCATTCCACTATGGTACATATTGTTGTATGGGATTGGCACGTGGCTTGCTTCTCGGGGTAGCTGTTGTGCGGCTTTATTTACTATCTCTAAACATGTATTCATCTACGTCATTCGTCAAAATAGGCATAGATACTAGTTCCTTGGTGATAATCTCGTGGTATGTACACCAGTCTGTTTTTTGATATTGTTACTAGCTATTTTACGTTCTGGGATGTTCCAGCCACCTAATGTCACTGTTATGAACAAATGGTCCCTATCATGGAGATGTTTCTCTATCTTCCAGCCTGGGTGCGCCATAATAAGAGTTATGTCTAAAATTGTTTCTTTCCCAGAGGAGTCTGTTCTGGTTGTTCTACCATCATTCAACAGAATTAGTTGATATTTATCAATTACCTCAGCCAAAATCTTTCCCTTTACATCATCATATTCCCCTTTCCATGCAGTGCGATGAGAGTTAAAGGCCCCAAGGATCATGGTATCTCCCACTTTGTTTTCTAGAATTCTACCATAATCTGTGGCTGTGTGAAGGCCAGGACTGTAGATGTTTATCAAATTGAATGCGCTATTCATAGTTTTAACTTTTATTTCTGGACATTCACTGTCCATATTATTTTGTGTGTTAGGGGGAGGGGTGGGGAGGGGGGGGGGCAGCCCTTGCCTCTCGTACTCACTGCCAATCTTAACCATAGTTGCTAAAACACGATAGGGAGTATTATTTGGCCTATCCAAATGTTCCACCTTATACCCTGGTTTACTAAATCTATATCTGGGTCGCAGTTTGGTCTCTTGGAGACATATGATATCAGGGTATGTGTTGCTTTTCTGCAAAAGTAGCTCATAATAGATCAAGATTTTTACTTCTGACCTCTCTACAATTCCACTGTAGGCTTTTAAGATCCATATTGGTTTGTTGGTATACAGCATGTTTTGAAGTTATTTACCAGACCGTCTATGGAATTGGTCATTGTCGTTGCATTATCCCCTGATGATATATACGGGTACTAGTTGTCTTATGAAAAAAGCAAGCTGTTCTATATCAACCAACTTATGTTTTGCTACTGCCAGTGCAATTTCACAGGTGGTCTTTTGGGGAGGGGGTGTGTGGAGTGGGGGTGGGGGAGGTGTAATTTACCTGGTGTATTAATTCATTACCATCCTTTCCCACCTCCTGTGTATGGCAGGTTTTGCTTGTTTGGGCTTCCAGTAGCATGCCTTGGTTCACACGCCCTGCCTGTTTCATAATTTTTGTGACCAGTTGGGTGTTTTTAGGTATTTTTGGAGATGGTGCCATTGTCTGTACCTGTTTGACCTGGGTGTTAGTCTCTTAGAAATATTTCCCCTTGCTTTAGGATGTGGTTTCTGAGGGCTGGTGCTGGACGATTTATTTTCATCTGAACTACAGTCTTTCGCCCATTGCTCGTGAGTTGCTTGGAGCAGCCTTGCTTTGCCCTGGATGGGACATATTTCAGCTGCCTTTTTCCTAACCTTCCAGGGTGGAAGATTTTACGTTGTCCTAATCCTCTCGAATTCCTTTACCCATTTATAGGCTGGACACCCTAAGTATCATGCGCTATGGTTACCTTTACAATTTCTACACTTCACTGCTCTTTGCAGCCTTTGACCATGTTATACTAAGTAGAGGTGAGGTGATTTGGCCCCCTTTTCACACCTTTTTCTTTTGTTCTTTCCTTTGCTCTCTACTTTGTTATTTTTTTTCTTTGATCTCCACCACCCTTTATGTTGGTGTTTCCTTTGAAGTGTCCACATTTCCTCCATTCTGATTGGATGTTAGATGTAGAGGGTGTCCATAAGCCTCGCCCCGCCTCATTAAATCACGTACCTCCTGTCATCCAATGAGGTGAGCCTAAATGTAATTGGCGTAATGATTGACAAGGGTTAATGCATAGCGTAAGGATGATTGGCAGGATACATGTCTGGACTCGTCTTTCCCGGGGTACTTATTCTATCACATGTATCTTGGCATCCAAGGAGGTGAGATTAAGGGAAATTCGCATAATGCTGATTGACAAGGGTTGATGCATATCGTAAGGATGATTGGCAGGGTACATGCCTTTACTAGGTAACTCATTCACTCACGAAGCCCTAACCCCTCATTAAATCACGTGTCTCCTGGCATCCAATGAGGTGGACGTAAGGGTAATTAGTGTAATGATTGACAAGGGTTAATGATGATTATTGAGTGGTTGCATATGTCTGAACTTTTTTCTGACTCTGCAAACACATTTAATCGTGGGAGATTAATTCAAAAAGGTCAGGCTTAGGACAATTGTCGAGTGATTGAGGAAGCCGCCTCAGTTAGTCTAATGGGTGGATCATTAAACTTCTGAACCACGGATCCTTTTAGCCATGGCAATGTATAAGGGTCAATGTATTGCATAAAGACAATGGGTTAGTTATTACTCCAACCAATTAAAATTAACTAGTTGAGCTTTAAAACAAATCCAACTGAGTGTAATAAACACCAGAGTCGGATAAAGTTCAGTGAATCAATCTTCAATCGAGTTGAATTAATAACTACCTATTACATTTTTAACATGCCTCGAGCCGCCCCCACATTATTGGGGAAAACTTGCCTAAGTTGACTCAGGGGTTGGACAGGTTATAGGCAATGATACTTTCAGTTTTTTTCAATTAAAACAATATGAGTCATTTCACATTTCACAATTTCTTTTTAAAATACATTTTCAGTAAATATACAGACAATAAAATATACAGATGATAAATATGCAGATGATAAATATAAAGTCGATACAAATATGCATACCAATAATCGAGATGAAGAAGCGAAAATATAAAAACGAATTATGGGCAAAACAAATACAAACAATAACTTAATGAAAATCAAAAATGTGCAAATGTTTTCGAGCGGGATCCAGTGACCTGTAAAGTTAATCGATAGACATAGATAATGATGTGACTGAGGTATTACGTGAAACGGATTTTAGAGCTTTTATTCAAATAAATTTGAAAAACGATCTAAACGATACTGAGCCCCTAACATGTTGGGTGTAAAGATAGGGTAGGGATTTTTACAGAGGTATGGTTTGGAGATATTAATGTGTGGGAGGGTTGCAGGGCAGATTTTAAATAGGGTTAAATAATGTTTTTAAAATGGCTCAACGTATGAATATAACATAATTTACTCGAGTCAGGCCCTTCCCACCACCACATCACCCTCTAACTATGCATTGACATCCCAGATTTCTAACCCATAATAATAAT